>JAWPHD010008573.1:0-113642 GCA_037043455.1 Cyrtodaria siliqua | reverse complement strand
GAATTATTATTAATGATAAGACGGAATGATATAGAAATCTAGTTATCGTTATATCTCCTGTATTTAAGATCGGATTCGCTCAAAACGTTCATAGAGTGTAGACTTCAGGATCTAGTCGTGCAAGAACAAAAAGGTAGAGGGGCATTCCGGATCTGAACCCTATACCAATTGACAGGATGCAAACATTGCAAGAACAATCTATAGATACTATCTATAGATACTGCAACACCCTCAGATACTGCAACACCCTCTTTCGAAGAGTATGTGCAGGTGCGCGCCTGTGCAGTGTGAGTAAGATAAAAGGGGTAAAAGATGTCTTAAAAACAGGTGAAGGTGAAATAAAGATAATAGGGTTAACTGTTAAAAGTATGAGCAAGACAAAGAGATTTTTAAAAGATAAAACAACTCGCGTCGGGCGCTATTTTTTCCCCATTTCTATTCATTTGTCATGCACTTTGTTATTCCCGGCATGTTCATCTTACTCAGATTGTGTTCGTTACATAAATCCCGCCGCATTTTTTATTCCAAATAAAATATTGAATGGAAAACATACAATTGCTGTATATCTGTCTATCTGAAGAACAATATATGTCATGTTTATTCTAAAGTTAGAAATATAGCTTAGTGTTGATTCTTAACTGGCATGTTGTTGTTTGAACGTTTTATTGTATTGCATAATGAAATGAGATAAGTGAAATAAAAATATGTATTTAAATAGTTGTCAATATTCTTTTGTGCTTTCCGTACCATACAGTGCTCAGGGTATTTTATACAGACTGCAGAGTTTAATTGTACGATGACCGGACCGGACCCTATGATGACGCCTACCTAAAGCCCATTGGGACGGTGGCGTTTGATGTTTGTCTATGATCTTTGTTTTCGTGCCCTTAATGGTTTATTCTCTTATTGCACTGGCTTCTGCCAAGTCATTGAGTACCTTCATTGTGGCTTTCTAGGCTATTGTTTTTTTGTATTATATTTACACGAGCATATTTATTGCCTATTTATGATGCCTTGTTGGTTAGAGATTAGATCATGGAGGGGATTTCTTTATTTCCACTGTCCTGTTTTAATGGGATGACAGTAGGGTAAGTGTGAGGTTTGGTGCACCCTAGAACCGGTTTAAACCCCCCCAGTGGCCTGCTTTTCCACTGACCGTTCCAAGGCGGTAGCCCTATTATCAACCCTTTTGTGTTTGTGATGCCGGTTACTTTTATTATTACTTTTGCCTTCTTGTTTGTTTCTGTGTTTTGTTGTTGACTGTCCTCCTTGAATGCTACTTTCCCTGTCAGATATTTTCATATTTCTTTTGACCTTTTAGCTACGGACCTGGGTCTTGCGCGCGATACGCCGTCTCATTATGGTGAAAACGTGTGCCAAGTTGTTTAAAAATCCCACAATGCATGACAATGTTACAGTCCGAACCAAAACATGACAAACAGACGGACGAGGGGTGTGTGGGGGTGGGTGGTGGTGGGGGGGGGGGGGGGAAGTCCCCTCCGGTCCGGACCGGTAGGGGACTAATAAATAAACATGTACATAATCTTGACTGCTGTGTTTGCCCGATCATGAAAAGTAAACGCTGGACTAATTACATTCTATATAATTATAAGAATCCAGTCCATATAACGGACGTAGAAGGAACAACTTGTTTTTTAATCAAGTATTTCATTATTTGTAGAATAGATAATTGATAGAGTAAAATACACAAAACATAACACTATTATTTATTGTGTTCGTATTTATAGCCCTTTCCAGAAACTAGGTTAACTCCAATGAAAATTATCTTCCCGTAACACTTCTGCGCATGGGCCAAACGGTTCCCTCGCTTCCGGAGACTTCCTTTGTTTATCAATTTATCAACAGTCATCAGTTATTCTCAAGTACGATTACGATTTGGTGACAATGTTAGCGGTTAAACAGAAGAAAAGGTCGTTGAAGTATTGCTGTATATGTAAAGGAGTTCATCGAGGCAAAGTAGTGGACGGCACAACCGTTTCTGAAATTATCACAGAAATCATGGTCATGCTCTTTCCAGTTTCAATTTAGTTTTAAAATGATCTGATTTTGAAACTAGTACAATATTCATTTACTCCATTGTATAAAAAAAAACAGAAATAAGTTTGATAAATAATTAATTATTTACATTCAAAGTGATCTTTGAACCTAAGCATAGTCTGGCATAAAGCTCGAAAGCTTGTATATGTGTTGTTAAGACGTTGGCAATAGGATACTTAATTAATACTTCATTATTTATATCACATTTTAGAGCACATACAGATATACAACATATTTTACTATTAATATCACAGTGTTAAGTTTTTTACTTTAATCTGACTTCTTCTACCAATATTGTTCAAGTCGATTCGTCAAAAAACATGGCAGCTAGAGGCGGTGCTTTTTTCCATATATGGTTATATTATTATAGAAAACTTTAAAAACTTTCTCGTCTAAAACCAATTGCCAGATGTCGACGTAATTTGATAGAAATGGTGATTTGGTAACCATTTACCAATATTGTTCAAACCGGTTTAATTCACTAAAAACTATGACCGCCACTAGCCAGACTAAAATAATGAGTTTTCTTTATGGCTATATAGAAATATTTACAAATATATTAAAACATCTTCTCGTCTAAAATCGTTGGTCAGATTTCAAAATAAATTCATGCAAATGGTATCTGGGTCCTTATTTTCCAGTAATGCGACTACGGCCCTCTTGGGCCTCTTGTTTTAAAGGTAAAAGGGCAAACTATAAGTAAGCCAAAGTTTAAATATTTAGGAGCAAGTGAACTTAAAACATAATTTTCGCTTCGCACTGTGGGTGGGCTCGCTCAAATTAATTCACTTTAAATATAAAAAATAAATAACTTGTTTTCTTCAATAAAAAGATTCAAAATATTCAAGTGTGTTTATTTGTGTATGTGTGTTTTGCAAACATTACTTATTTTCACATTATCAAAATATCAGGTTTGATTATAAATACAAACGTGCAGAAACAAATTTGAAACTGGAACCACTTGACCGTAATTATTAGTTTTTTATTAAAGCTTTATTAAAGCATTTCTGACCATCCGCATTTAGTTCGTCGATGTAATGATGAAGTTTCCCTCTTTGTTTATTTATAAATTTATTGTCTCTTTGCCTTTCTGTATATCTTGGATAGCAGGTGTCTCAGCCAATCAGAATTGTTACCAATGTATCGGCAAAAATCAAACTTTATACAGGAGGACTGTTCTAGACGTTTGTCTTGAAAACAAGCAAGCGTCGCAGATGATCTGACAACAATAAACGTAAACGTCACAGGTTAATACTTATCGTGTCAAATTTCAAATTTAGAAACAGGCATTAAACGCATTAAACGTCACAGGTTAATACTTATCATGTCAAATTTCAAATTTAGAAACAGGCAAGACTTTGTAAATAATCAAAGAAAATACTCCTTTGAAACAGGAGGGCTGGCGTGGCGCAGTCGGTAGCGCAGCGGACTTGTAACCGGAGGCCCCGGGTTCAAACCTCCATGGTGCCACTGAGTTCCGTCGGTGTGTTCTTGGGCATTTGCCTCAGCCTCGTCCGTCGGATGGGGACGTAAATCGGTCTATCATCCGAGCACGTAAAAGAACCATAGGAATCTCTTCGATAATAAGAGTAGGGCAGGTTCCAGGATTCCTATGTGATTTACTCTGCGGTAAACAACGGGGTGTGCGGTGACCATTTTTGACGCGATTGATTATCCTGAATTGAGTTGATGCTGACATAAAACTGAATACGCGATCTATTTCAAATATCGACCTAAGTTATTTAAATATGCATGTATTGTTTTTAATTGATTGAAAACATTATGGAATTCATAATATAACATGGATTTTAACGGCGAAAATACACTCGCTACTGTGTTGCCGGATTTTCTTTTTCTACAGTTTTCGGCTTGAATCGAGAATGTACATTTCTAGAAAGTTAACACCTCTTTCATTTACGGTACGATATTCAAAATAATGATTCCTTCTGAATGCCATTATTGTGTAGATCTGGGTTATTCCCTTGGATTTCTGTATAGTCTTTGTTTTGTTCTCAATTACGCAGTTGAAAATACATTAAAAAAAATATCGAGTATTTTTCATAAAAAATGTATACACATTTTAAGAAGTCAAACGACTGTTTTATTTATGATTCGATATTCAAAATAATTATTCCTTTGTATTGCCATTTTTGTGAAGATCTTGTTTATGGGCTTGGATATCTGTATAGCCTTTGTTTTGTTCTCAAATTACGCAGTTGAAACTGGTTGAAAATTCCTAATAAAAAAACTCTCGAGTATTTTTCATAAAAATGTATACACATTTTAAGAAGTCAAACTACTGTTTTATTTACAGTACTATATTCAAATTAATTATTTCTTTGTATTGCTATTATTGTGTAAATTCAGTTATGATGTACGTGTTTTATAATTATGTGAACGAGGCGATACCTGTGTATTCGGTATGACACGTTTGACTTTGGGGTACTTGCGTGCCATAAAACAGAAATATTATATCGATCACCAACATCCTGTTATTCAAACCACAAGACAACCCTTTGATTATATTTCTTACCGCCCTTCTAAGGATTGTTAACGGGACAATATGCCGAAATATCTCGCACGACCACCTTGTATATTCGGTATGACAGGGTGTAATAACAAAAAAGGAAAGCATTCCACGGATTATTACATCCTGTGTATTGGCACAGATGGTGAAAAAACTGAATTGTATCAAAATACAAATGCCGACACAGACACGTCGACCGTACTGTATATTCGGCACCGAACGATGTGAATTAGAACAGGCATGCAATATGGAACACTATACCACTAAATGAATATCCTGTTTAAACTGAACCACATACCAAATATATCTGTGATTGAACATAACAAGATTAACAAAACTGAAGCCAAAATCAATTCGAATTACCTAATGAGCCAGCTGACTTATGTACTTACATGTATCATTATGCATGTATATCAGGGAGTAACGTACTCCCTGATGTATATGTACAATTTGCAGAGTCACATGATCATTGTCGCAGTCTCACATAGGGTCATCTTATTTATTTCGTTTATTAAAGTTAAAACAGAAGTCACTTTATAGAATAAAGAATAATCTCTCGAAACATATCAGCAACGATCTGAATATATATATATTAACAATTTGCCGTGTCACGTCACTGTCGCAGTTTCGAATTATTACGGAAAGACGAACGGATATTTTGTTATTTAGTTAGTTTTTTGTAAAGCTAAAACAGACATCACTTATTAGCTCTTAACGAGTCTTTGAATTAGCCAGCTAACTTAAAAACTTTTCCCAATATAAACAAATCAGCAACGATACGTATGTTATATATATATTTTTTTGTTTTTTTTAATTTGCCGAGTCACATAAGGTCAAATGAACGTATTTTTTGTTATTTAGTTCGTTTTTAGTAAAGCTAAAACAAAATCACTGTATAGAATACAGAATTGTCTTTCAATTCGTCTTTGAAATAGCCAGCTATCTTCAATAATTTTCCCAAAACAAATAAATTAACGATATGTTTACTAGGTTTTCTTAGATTTGATAAATTCGTAAGACAGTGCGTTGCTTAGCGCAACGCGCATGCACGAAGAACCCTTACCCGCAAGTATTCATGGGTAAATTATTATTCGGCGGATAAATTGGATTTACGATATGTTTCGAATCCAGAGTATGTAGATCTATGTCTAGTCCACTAAAATTATTTTATTAAAAACCTTTCTGCTTTGCATAGGATGTGTAAGAAGATGCAGATAATTGACAACAAAAATTACTTCACGGATTAGCATAATTTAAAAACTCATTAATTCTTGCGAACTGGTTCGTTAACCCAAAACCCTTTCGCCTACCTGATGTGAAATAATAATGGGGAAGTTTACTCGATAAAAACAGGTTATATTTGCTTTCATAATAAGTGCGAAATTAAATTACGCTTCAAGAGTTAGCAAATTATTTCTGGTGAATTTTCAAGGATCAACATCATGTCATGCTGATCATTTTAGAAAAAGTCCCATATCAATATCATTTACAGTTTTCAAGAAGTAGTCGCTAAAAACTTGTTTTTTAAAAATCTATTTTTAGCCGTGGTGGCCATCTTGAATTTCTGGCCGACCTGATATTTTGCTAGGATCCATGAGACATCAAGAGCAACATTCCTATAAAGTTTAATAAAAATTCGTCAAGTAGTTTCAGAGGAGTAGTCGCTACAAATTGTTACTATATAACTCTATGTAAACAAAGATGGCCACCGGCAGTCATGTTTAATGTTGAATCAAAATGATTTTCGACAACGACATGTCATGCTGATCATTTTAGAAAAAATCCCATATCAATGTAATATTGATATGGGATTATAGTTTTCAAGAAGTAGTCGCTACAAACTTGTTTTTAAAAAATCTATTTTCAGCCGTGGCGGCCATCTTGAATTTTCGGTCGACAGGAAAATTTTCTAGGATCTACTAGACATCAAGAGCAACATTCCTTTGAAATTTCATGAAAATCCGTCAAGTAGTTTCAAAGGAGTAGTCGCTACAATTGTTTACTATATAACTCTATGTAAACAACGAGGCCGCTGGCAGCCATGTTTAATGTCGAATCAAAATGATTTTCGACAAGGACCAACATCATGTCATGCTGATTATTTTAGAAAAAGTCCCATATCAATATCATTTACAGTTTTCAAGAAGTAGTCGCTACAAACTTGTTTTTTTAAAAATATATGTTTTTAGCCGTGGCGGCCATCTTGAATTTCCGGCCGACCTGATATTTTGCTAAGATCAATTAGACATCAAGAGCAACAATCTTATGAAGTTTCATGAAAATCCGTCAAGTACTAGGAGTAGTAGCTACAAGTTTTTACTATATAACTCTATGTCAACAAAGAAGGCCGCTGGCAGCCATGTTTGACGTCGAATCAAAACGATTTTCGACTAGGACCAACATCATGTCATGCTGATCATTTTAGAAAAAGTCCCATATCAATATCACTCAATCATATTGGATACCACATCAACATGAATATTTGCTAAAATCAACTAGACTTCATGGGCAACATTTCTGTAAAGTTTCATGAAAATCCATCCAATTGTTTCAGAGGAGTAGTCGCTAGAAACAAAAGTTTACGGACGGACGGACAGACGACGCACGACGGCATATGGGCCTGCCGGGAAAATATGCTGTTTTTTTCCATAGTTTAATTTGAGTGAATGAGTGAATGGTGTTTTGCGGCACGTCGACACATAAGAAATGAATGATTAATTAAAATTAATGTAAATATATAATGATAAAACTATTTACAATAAGGGATGATATGGTAGTAATATAAACTATATATGTAAATCAACAAATGCCCGAAAACGGGTATATAAAAATACAAGAACATATTATAATGATTTATATAGTCGGAAATCTAAAACAAGACTAAAATCAATAGTATCAAATAACTCGGCCATAGTATTAACATTGTAGTACCTTTGACGCATAGGATCGAAGTCTACACATTCCAACAATGTGTTAACGGTGCAAAGCAGGGTATACATTTTGGTAATTGCTCACCTTGTAATAAATATGAATGAGTATTACGTGTATGCCCTATCCTGCACCGGGCTAGGACATCTTCCTCTCGACGAATGGGTCTACTAGTTTCAATTTCAAGTGATGAAAGAACTGGCCGTATGTCTCAAAATCGCTATTGTCGTTTCGTGGTCCTAAGAACAATGGCGGCTCGTCAGTCCGTTGTCTTGTTACTGTCATTTGCTTATAGCAAGTCACGGTCACATGCATCTTGCTTAGCATAAACGTCTTGTCCACACCAAGCACAGTCTGTCCTGTGCAACACAAGTTCTTCAAGTCAGTCATTTGTTCGTCAGTATAGAGAATTATGCAAGGTGACTTTCCGCTATTTCGTATACTTTACAAATCCATGACCTTCAGAAACCTGAATTTCAAGGTGCTTTATTTAGTCTGAAATGTTATTCGATAGTAAGTTACACACAAAAATATGGAAGGTCAAAACATGCACAATTGTGCATGTTTTGACCTTCCATATTTTTGTTTGTCTTGGATTTGTTGCAGTCCTGTCGTCATATTTTGATTTTAGATTGTTATAAATATGACGCGGTTTTTGTTTGCCCGTCATTGCATATAGCTTACTGTAGTAAGATATATGACGCAACCAGCACGACCGCAACCAGCACATCGTCAACAAACTGGAACGCACTTTATATTTCAAATCAACGTTTCGGGTCTATAGTTTTTTAAATGTATAACAATACTTTACTCAGCAAAAATAAAAAGTATCCACCTTGTTTTCCTGTAAAATCTGAGACAGTAAGAAAGAACTAACAATTGTAGCATGATTTTCTTTTATTAGCATCTGTGTTTGATGTTCACACAAAATTTCATCGAAATATACTGAATAATAAAAAAAAAAATCACAGTTTAAAACCATAGGTGTGAAAACGAAATTAACAAAACTTAACAAATGTAAAGGTAACGACAATAGCACAGATTCAGCAGTCTAAGTCGATTCAAATACACAGAAAAATATTCAAAACCTCTCTAATATATCATGTGTCCACAGTTACACCGAATACACGCTCATGCGACGTCGTATGCTTCTAAAGTAACGACTGACGAATTCTAGAGCGAATGCGTTCCATTCGCGGACAATTGCTGCTGCAAGGTCCTGAACACTTTGGTAAAGGTCATCCTGACGTACACGACGTCCCAATTATGTCGTTACGTCAGAAGCATGAGACGTCGCATTTTTGAGTGTATTCGGTGTAACGGTGTACACATGAGATATTAGCGAGGTTTTGAACATTTGTCTGTGTATTTGAATGGGCTAAGACTGCTAAATCTTGCTATTGTCGTTAATCTTTACTTTTTTAAGTTTTGTTAATTTCGTTTTCACACCTATGTTTTTAAAGTTTGATTCATTTTTTAAGCTTTAGGTATATTTCGATGACATTTTGTGTGAACATCAAACAAAGATGTTGCTAAAAGAAAATCATGCTACAATTGTTAGTTCTTAATTTTGCAGGAAAACAGAGTGGATACTTTTTATTTCCAAATTTTACATTTTATTTATGTTGTTGAATATGTCAACTCGTGTAATTTTACATATATCTATAATCTAAGAATTTCTTATTTCTAAGAATTTATAAAACGTACTTGCACTTTACAGATGCAACGGTTTTTATCAATAAACATTCGTATGTTACTCTTTAATAATAACCAGTTATTCATAAATAACCAGTTATTCATATATATTTACATTATTTCGTCCGAACGTCCATCTTATCTGGAATGATATAATTAAAGGGACCGGTCTCGGACAGAAGTGTTCCAGGTTTACCACCTACCGCCTCCGAGGTGTAGTCGAATGTAATAAAAAGTAATCCCTTCTTTTTTGATCGAATGTAGATCCTATAATAAAAAGTAATCCCTCCTTTTTTGATGAAAACGGGCATTATAAGTAGGGGAAAACTGCCCATTTCTATTCGATTTTGTAGTTGTATGTATTAGAAGCGTATTAATTAGCTTTACTGGAGCACTGATGAACATTTTCGAAATTTCGACTCTATGCTTGCACTTTGTGAGCAATGAAAACAGTCAATCAATGAAAACAGCTGTACCCTTGACCTGTTTAGTAAACAAACAAGAACTTTCTTACATGTCTTGTGACCCCACCTTTTCTGGTGATTTTTCAAGTGGAAAATTAGTTTTCTATATGAACATTACACTGCTGCATTATCCATAGTTGAGTTGAATTTGCAGCAAATCATTAATATGTGACACTTTAACATTGGTGTCTATGGGGAAAATAATTAGTGGTACCTATAAGAGATACGTGCAGTAATTAGGACTCGTTCAGATTCGTACCCAGGGACACTTTTCCAATAACAATTGTTAATATAAGCTCAGAAATAAGTTTTCCATAGTTTTTAACATAGGTTTTGACTGTTTGTAGTCCAATTTTGTTTATAATAGCCGTAATTTTGAGTTTCATTTTTTTTCTAGTTTAAAATGACGTGTTTGTGAAGTGTTTGCAACTGAACTATGTTTTTTGGTATCAACATGTAGGGTTGCATGTGTGCAACATGTTTACATCAATTAAATCTGCATGGCAACAGCTTTGGTAGGCATGAAACCACTAAATCTTTCCCCTATCCACCTAAAATAGGGTACTGTGAAAAAATGAAGATTGTGTAAAAGGTAAAATATTATTCTTTTTCATTCAAATTCGACTTGGTAGCGTTCAGCTAGTATCAATTTTGATTTTAGCGGTATTTTTGACATTAATGAGCTCGTATTCGCTACTATAATAAGGTATGGTACCACCAATTTTGAAGAATGTGCTTAAAAAAACAATTTTGGCATGAAAATGGACATAAACTGGAATATTCATCGTCCTAATTGTACCTAAAATGCATATTTTATTAATGTCCATTGACTGTTTTAAATATTTGATCTATTTAATATGGTGTATTGACAAGAAATGCCCTTTGGTATGTCGATTCAGATAGTGTAAAAGTTAAAAAAATATCTCTGTCTTTTGTCGATTTCAGACTATTGGCCTTGGTATTCACAAGACCATATCTCCGCAAATAATCATTCGATTTGTATGAAGTAGGTGTTTTTAAGCTTGTTATGAAAATGACAACACAAAATCCTCATTTAAGAAACATCTGAAGCCCCCGAGGTGTAGTCGAATGTAGTTCCTATAATAAAAAGTAATCCCTTCTTTACTGAGCAAAAATAGAAACGTCCCCAACTTTACCCATAGATTTAGACACAATGCAATTATATTTTATTTAATCTTATATGCCAATACCTTTGTTAAAGGCCAGCACTGTCATGAAAACAATTTTCTTTCAATCAAACTTGTGGGCAAACTTATTCCCCTTGATTTGGTTTAAACAGCATTTCGGGGTCTTGTGGGTAAAACTTTGAGTTAACACAGTTTTGTTATATTGAAATAAATAGAGAATGAATGACCTCATCAGCATAAAATCAGAGAAAAGACGCTGATCTTTTCACTCATTTTTGCGCCATACAGCTTTCAAGAACGAATATTTTCAGATTACCTCCCTTTATAATAAAAATATAGTGATTTCGCAATTTGAAAAAAAACATGTTTTAGCAGCAACAGGCAAACTTTGGTTTTTGATGATTATTAATATTGATCAGAATGATTGAGTGATAAGTATAAAATGATGAAATTGTTTCTAGATTGGTGTACAAAGTGTAACAAAATCAACCCAATGCAAATCACAGGTTAAAAGAGGGACGTTTCTATTTTTGCTGAGTATAGTTCCTATAATAAAAAGTAATCCCTCCTTTTTTGATGAAAACGGGCATTATAAGTAAATCTGCCCATTTCTATTCGATTTTGTAGTTGTATGTTTTAGAAGCGTATTAATAAGTTTTACTGGATCACTGATGAACATTTTCTAAATTTCGACTCTATGCTTACACTTTGTGAGCAATGAAAACAGTCAATCATGAAAACTGCTGTACCCTTGACCTGTATAGTAAACAAACAAGAACTTTCTTACATGTCTTGTGACCCCACCTTTTCTGGTGATTTTTCAAGCGGAAAATTAGTTTTCTATATGAACATTACACTGCTGCATTATCCATACTTGAGTTGAATTTGCAGCAAATCATTAATATGTGACACTTTAACATGGTCTATGGGGAAAATAATTACTGGTACCTATAAGAGATACGTGCAGTAATTAGGACTCGTTCAGATTCGTACCCAGGGACACTTTTCCGATAACAATTGGTAAAATAAGCTCAGAAATAAGTTTTCCATAGTTCTTTACATAGGTTTTGATCGTTTGTAGTCCAATTTTGTTTATAATAGCCGTAACTTTGAGTTTCATTTTTTTTTTCGTGTTTAAAATGACGTGTTTGTGAAGTGTTTGAACTATGTTTTTTGGTATCAACATGTAGGGTTTCATGTCCGTTATCTAATATGGTACGTTTATCATCATAAGCTGATAAACTTTTTTTATTTATTGCATAGCTGCTTATGTTATGCTTTTGTGATCTAATAACTTTGGTGAGCTTGTGAGCTTCTGTTGCTGTAAACAAAATCTTTTTGTAATCGTCATGTGCTATCTGTTTTTTAACGACACAGTTTTTAACCCCCTTACATGTTTTTGCGCTAACCTCATTATCTAGCACATGCGAATATAGTTTACTTCGCAACCCAACAAATGCAACAATGGGTATTCCACACGTTTCATCTTTCATCTTGCCAATAACCTTTTTATTATCATTAAAATGAAACTGACTTGTCGGATCATAATCACAATTATCAAAAAGTTCTTTATCCTTGTAAAAGTCTGCATACACATCTTTTGTTTTTATTTCATAGCACAAGGAATCGGTATCAGTAAATAATAACTTAGCTTTTTCATCATATTTGTTTTTAATGTAGTTATTATGAAAATCATACATGAGGTATTTTGATAAGTCAAGAATACACATACAGACATAACAAGGGCGATTTTAGACAAGTCTTTCCTTTACCCTATTGATTGCAAACAAGTTTTTGTTAAACATCTTACATGAAATAAACGATGGTCTTTCCGCATATTTCAAAAGAACTTCCTCGTCATGCGTCAGCTTAATATTAAAAAAAGAGTATGATAAGAAATAAAATTGCTGACAGATGTTTTTGAAAACTTTAGAAAAATGTGTATCAACCAGTAGTTGCCAGTAGGTAACGGCTGACACATAGCCCACCCGTACAAGTTATTAGCATCGAGATATATTATGTACTGGCTTTCTTTTTTCTTGTCATAGTTTTTCATATATTTATTGTTCGCCTCTGAATATCTGTTTGCGATGTAACTCGTACCGCCTCTTAATCCTTTTTCCACAAACAAATATTGATCAATATCAGTTATTAAATCAAGCTGGATACCAGTCATCTTGAGGCATGCATCCCAGGCTAAACCAGGACTACTGAAGTAATGACAAGGATCTAATTTGTAATACTCAATGCACATTTTTCTAAAGTTTTCAAAAACATCTCTCAGCAACACCACATCAGTCTTAAGATACAAATCATGATATTTTCCCATATTTTTAATCTTAAATATTTTCCATATCTTTTTAGCATGTTCATAATCTGCATCTGAAATATGCTCATTATTTAATTGAGAATAAAAGCTATCTTTATCAGGTAACTAACGCCTTTTCGTTTTATTATTTCTAGCTTGTCTCCAGTGTATTCCTGAGTGGTGTATTGAAACGAAGGGATGTTTTTTTACTAAATTTTCTAATGACTGAGACATAAACTGAAAACTGTCAATAAACACCTTACTTTGTCCTAACATAAAAACCATGTACTTTTCCATGTTATTTGGTATAACATTTATGTTTCGTTTAAACTTTCCGATGTGTTGCCTTATGAAGTGAGAGTCATATCCTCTCAAGTTATGAAACACAACAGGTATTTTTCTAGTCAACCTGAAATTAATTTTACTTATGTCATGAGCGCTTCCTCTATACTTTCCAGTTATGTGACAATGGTCCCTGACTTTTCTGATGGAGTGTTTGTATGCCACTGTATAACCCGCGTCATCTTTTTTGAGAGTTGTTGCAAAACCATTACCACAAATATGACATGATTTAGATTTTTGGAATCTAGCTTCTTCTTCCTGTGACATTACTAGATCTTTTTTAAAGTTTGCATTCATAGTTTTCTTGCACCACTTTTCTTCTTCAATCATTTTTTTCAAAAACTTGTAAACAGCGTTTGGTCCTCTATACGTTACAACTGGTTTTGAATACATCATAGCAACAAACAACTTTATACCCATAACTGCAATCAGTATGTTTTTGATATTCTTCCGTATGTGATTTTTTAGGATTGTTTGATACTGAAGAAATGCTTTCGGTTACTGCTTCAAAATCAGCATATATAACAAACGGAACCATTAGCTGTCTGTCATAGTTTTTAAACTTAACCTTTTCCTCTTTCTCAGGCATTTGTATTGCTTGTTTTCCATTAAGTGAAAGGCAACGGGGACTCATGCTTTTTTAACACACGTTCTAATGTAAAGCATTTTAGGCATGTTTTACAAAACCATTTTTTCCCCTTGTATGCTGTTTGGTTATACATCAAACTGTTAAAATATTTTATACACACGTAATGATGTTTTCCTTCTTCGGTGATTAAAAGCACATCACATGTTTTTTCTGCTTTATTTTTTGATATGTGCAAAGGGTATACTTGATTATCTTCATACCCAAATATGTTAAAACAAATGTTGTTTTGTTTTTCTATTTTTGGGATTTGTTTGATAGTAACAGGAAATGTAATTCCTTTATAATTTAGATCTCCAATATGCTTTTTATACTTTGTTATCCTTTGTGGTTTATTATTGGCAGGAAATTCATAAGCCAAATGGCACCATCTGAAGCATTCGTTATCTTTTTCATTTTTTATATTTATTAAACCTTCTTTGTGATGTTGCCCAACCACTTCCCAATTGAATCCAATTTCCAATTCTATTTATAATTTCTTATGTGCTTTGTATAATGCTTCTGATATTTGATTTCTGTTTAATATTATTACAGCCTTTGAGGCAAAGTAAGCTGTTTTGTATACACAATCAAAACCTCCTCTATCATCCGATTCTTGTTTGTTAAAACTAAGTTTAATTTAAATCCACCTGTTTTTCTTAGTTTTTGTTCACAACTCTTGATTGTGTTTTTTGTAGTTGTCTGAGCTTTAAAAACCTTGCTATACATCGTTTAAAAACCTTCTTTTAGGGATGTTTCAATTTCTCGGATACTCGTTATTATAATATTATATAAGATTATTTCTTTAAGCCCCTATCAATTAATTAATTAAATAACTTTTTTTTTATTTAATATGTCGACGTCCTCATTGGTATCCTCATCAGTAACCTCCGAAACATGTTCATTGGTGGCCTCGTTAGTAACCTCATCCAAGAGAGCATCTATTTCATTATCCAGGAGAATGTCTCAGTATCTCCGAAAGCATTTTTCCTCGAGAAGTCTATTATCTATCATCTGACTTATTTTTACATGATATTTGCAGTATCTATCGAAATCAACAGTTTCAAGATCACCTCCGGCTGCCAGTGATTTTATTTTTATCCTGTATTTGCAATAGTTTATAAACTCAAAAACTTCTGCATCAATCATTTCTTTTAAACTTTCGACAAACATTTCGAAGTCCTCGTAACATCCGATATCAGTATTAATCACATGAGGTTTTTCTAGATTGCTGATTAACTTATCTCTGAACAACTCAACATTTTCAGACATTACTTTTAATTGTGTTTCATTAAAAATCTTAATTTCCTTTTCTGCCAGATCTTTAAGAAGCTAGTTTAAGTAGCTACTTTCTCATAAACCTTTTGTTCCTCTTCAAAATGTTTTCTTTCTTCTTCTGCATAACTGCAAGTATTTAATTAAAGATTGTATTATTTTACTCAACCATACATAATAATTAAAACATCATAGTGGGCAATAAAACAAACTTCGTATACTTTTGGTTGGCAACTGGTTGCCTCTGAAATTTGTTTTTTACAAAAAGCACGCAGTTTGTTTATATCTCCTTTTTTTTATTTTCCATGACAATTAATTGTACGGTGACCGGACAGGCTGTGGACCCTATGATGACGCCTACCTAAAGCCCATTGGGACGGTGGCGTTTGATGTTTGTCCATGATCTTTCTTGTCGTGCCCTTAATGGTTTATTCTCTTACTGCTCTGGCTTCTGCAAAGTCATTGAGTTGTGGCTTTCTAGGCTGTTTTTTTTTTTTGTATTATATTTACACGAGCATATTTGTGTTTTACTGATATTGCCTATTGATGCTGCCTTGTTGGTTAGAGATTAGATCATGGCGGGGATTTCTTTATTTACACTGTCCTGTTTTAATGGGATGACAGTAGGGTAAGCGTGAGGTTTGGTGCACCCTAGAACCGGTTTAAACCCCCAGTGGCCTACTTTGCCACTGACCGTTCCAAGGCCGCCTATTGTCAACCCTTTTGTGTTCGTGATGTCCTTTGCATTAATTATTGCTTTTGCCTTCTTGTTTATCTCTTTGCGTGTTTGTTTCTGTGTTTTGTGGTTGACTGTCCTCCTTGAATGCTACTTTCCCTGTCCAATCTTTTTATATTTCTTTTAGTTGTTTTACCATTGTTATGATTCTTCCTGTTAAATCTTGAAAGTTTGAAAAAATTACTAACTCTTTTTCAAGTTGATTCATATCTTCAAAATCAATAGTTTTTGCATGTTCCGTTTGATCTTTCTTAAAGTTTTTGACTTGTGAAGTTTTCGATAACGAGCGTGTTTGCCTTAATTGTGGCACTCACAATGGCTACAATCGTATTGCAGGTTACAATTACAGCCGAAAGAAAACTATTTACTACAGAAAGTACCATTTAGATAAATACTTGGTAGAATATGATTTGTCTTCTGTAAATAGACAAAGATTTGAAGATTTGTTTTACAAAATTGGAAAGATTTTAGATCAAATAGAGGGTCGAAAAAGATCAATCAAATTTGAATACATTTTTCAGAAAATATTTAAAATATTAAAAATAGAAAAAGAAACAAAACTGATTAAAACAAAATCAACCAGAGAAAAGTACGATAGGATATGGAAACAAGTCGAATTACGACTGGATGCCATGGCCGGGGCATCTCTACTAGCTTGAACCTTTTCATATACATTTCCAGAGGTTCTGTAAAGTTATCATTCTTTTGAATCTCTAATATTTTATTAAAGACAATCCTAATTATTTCCTCGTCATTATCTAGCCCTGTGGTTATTTGGACATATGATAGAAGTTGTTTGAAACTCCTATGATGTGTTTTTTAACAAAGTCTTTCTTTCTGCTATTTACTTGCTAAAACAGCAACTACTGGAGAACTGCACCAACTGCAGCCACGAAAACAGGAATTGCCGGAACCAATGCTAATACAGCAGTACAACCAATTATCCCACTAACAATTTGTAATATTGTGTTTATAATACCGCACAATTTATAACTACGTCTGTATGCAGCTACAAGTCGTGTCAAGTGATCAATTAATTCTTCTTTGTTAGTAATTTGTGCCATGTATAATTACAGTTAGCAATAATTTAATTAAGATATTTAGAAAATAGTTGCTCATGTTCTTTGGATGATATTTTACCTATTTTTAATAATTCATCGATTATGCTAATACCTTTATTTATTAGCCGTGGACTATTATTTCCTGATTCAATACTTCCACATACTAACTCCAGAGCACTAACCAAATCATTAGGACTATTGTATTATTCAACATCAACACAACCTCCTAAAATCTTCTTGAACTTTGAAGAACCTTTGTGAATTGGTAAACCAGATAATTTTGTTAGTTCCTTGAAAGCATTTTGAGACAGCTTTGAATACGTTTTTTTATTATTGTAACGCTTTGTTATCAAGTCTATAAAATCATCGTCTACTTTTAGATCTAGCGCAACTGCTTCTCCTTGTTTGACAATAAGCTTGTGATGACCAACAAGCTTGGGTATATCAATTTGTAACATTCCATTCGCCCAGGTAACCTCTGTATGTAAAAATCCAGAGCTTCCAGTTCGCCACTTAATTTATTATATTCTTTTGCGAGTGTAGCCATTTTTTGCTTACGAAGCTCGGGGTTATTTAGTAATTCTGAATATTTAGATTAAGTCGCACTATCGTAACCCTCTTGGACGTTTTTTATGCCGAGGTTGTTTCTTCTTGTTTTTATACCATTTATCCTGGGAATCATTGTATTATGTATCTCTGTGGACTCCGTAACATATTTATCATAATCAGCGTTTCCTTCCATAATACCAGGTATTTGAGTTGGGAGCGGCAAGCCATACTTACCAAGTATGACTTTATCCATACCAGCATCCAAGTCAATATCATACACCGGTTTGGGTTCCTTAGGCCTCGCAGCAGGTTCTTCTCCCAATTCTTCTTCTTCTTCTTCATCCCCGGGATCAAATAATTCTCCCGCGGGTTCGGCAGCTTTTGGCCTAGGCAAAGGATACACGGTTGGCCTGATAGGTCCACGCTCAGGCGTGGGTGACTGCGGTCCACGCTCAGGTGTTGGGTAACTGCGGTCCGCGCTCAGGCGTAGATGGTAACTGCCGTCCACGCCCAGGCGGTGGTGCTATAGCCCCACGATCAGGCGGAGCAACTAATTGTGGTCGTATTGCCTCGGGAAGAATAGCCAACTGTTGACGTATTTCCGGAAGGGTAATCAAATGTTCAGCTAGCCGTTTTGTTTGCTCTGTTATTTCACCAGTCACAGGTTTAAATACTTCTTTGTATAAATCACGACTAGCTCCTTTTTCTAGTCTTTTTCGGATAACTTTATTCTCGTATTCTTTAACAAGCTCACTCGCTTTTCGCGTTTTATCTGCTAATTATTTCCATTTTAACAAAGACATGCAATAATATAAGTATTAGTCAGGCATTAGTATAATGCAAATTCCAAACTATGATATGAAAACAGAAAACGGTAATTTTAAACAACTATGGAACTTTATGCCAGACTGTTGTTTTAGAATGTTAATTTGCGGTAACTCAGGTTCTTGCAAGACAAAACACGTCAGTTCACATGTTGCTGAAACCTTTGTTTTACTACGACAAGATTTATTTGTTTGCTAAAAACTTGGAGCAGTCTAAGTATCAGGTTTTGTCACAAAAACTTGAAAAGATAGCAAAAAAGAATAAAATCCCAGTTGAAGACATATTAGAATGTTCAAATGATAAAGTTATCCCTGTGGATAGCTTAGATTCAGATAATCAGAAGATAGCCATTTTTGATGATTATGTTTGCGAACGCAATCAAAACGATATTATTAATTATTTCGTCCAGGGAAGACACAAAAATTGTTGTGTAATTTATTTATCTCAATCTTATTACAAAACTCCCAAAGACATTCGTTTGAACTGTTCTCATTACATCTTCTTTGCAACTCCGGTTAATCGCGAGCTGGGTATGCTTTCCAAAGAACAAGATGTCAGCAAAGAGCAGTACAGAAAAGCGACTGACAAGCAGTACGACTTCCTGTATCTGGATCGCCCGAGGAAGTTGATCAAAAGAAACTTCACTGGTGATATTTAATCCAATCATATTATATATAATGGGGCTTTTTAATGATCTTGGCGAGGAAGTTGCTACTGGCAGTGTTAATATTACAAACTTTGGTATTGTGCTGTCTGAGTATGTAAAACAAAAACATTTGGTTTTATATCTTCACAAGGGTAGAAACCAGGAAAATGTTTTGAGAAGTGATCTTAACATAAAATCACCAATGTTAGCAATCCGACAAAAGCAGATGATGCAGTAACAAGGCAATATGCTCAAAGAAAAATAGCAAAGATCATACGTGATTATGATATTGATAAAATTCCAGACATGATAAAAAAATTGACAACAGGTGTTGATGATAAACTAAGTCTGATACAAACAAAGTTACAAGCAAACCGCGAGAAAATGCTTGAAATTCAAAACGGATTGAAAGATGAAATAAAACTTTTGAGTGATGCTTTGAAAGAGTAGGAAAAGAAAGAAGATGGATTGGAAGATAGTGAAAACTACAAGAAATTAAGTGAAATTAACCGAAATATTAATACACGGATCGGAGAAGTCAATAAACTGCTATTGCTGATGCTTCAAAACAAATGAGAACTGCTTTTACTACTGAAATAACTCAAATTAAAATATTAAATGAGCAGATAAACACCAACGTTACTGATATCAATAAAGAATTTGAAGATATCAAAAAGAAAATGGTTGACGGTAAGTCGCTGGAGACTGCTCTGAACAAACTGGTTGACACTGATAAACTTGAGACTGCACTGAGCAAACTGGTTAACACTGATAAACTTGAGACTGCTATTGACGATAATTTATTGTTATGACCGATAAATTATACTTTTTAACAAAATAAATCCCCAAATATGTGTAGTTGAAATAAAGACGTTTCGGCCCCAAACAGTTCGTTCGGTCCCAAACAGTTCGTTCCATATAATGACTGATGTTTGGAAGCATTTGTTGAGTTTTCCAAATATATACTTTAATATTACGGTTGTATTGAAGGGAAAGCAGGAAGAGACATTGAAATTATGATTATATCATATTATGGGAGTGATTGTTTACCGTTTTGTCAGTCGAAAGTGATATGTCAGCTGCATGCATATATGAACTTGATAGTGTATCAGTAAATCAATTAATAAAACTCTAAACAAAGAAAGATATGACTCATGAAGTCCATACTGACGTCCATGGTACTTGATATATTGTTAAATTACGCTTATATGGTCTGCAAGTATATTTTTTTTCTCCAATCCACAGATATAAGGGTACACCTTTGACATGAGGGTTAGTTTATTGCAAGATATAGATATTTATACATATATCACCTAGTGAAAACATTCCAGATATCATATATTTAATATAAACAATATGAAAATAGTTTATTTAACACTATTACTATGTGATCAATGATTACATCAAATGTATTTATTTTATAAGGGCTTCTAGAAGCATCAAACATTTTTAAAATGTTTAAATTTCAATCGGAGATTCTAGTGTGTTTTACAAAAGATGATATACAGGAGGAATAACTTTTATTAATGACACTTTAGACAAAAATGGAAATCTTTATTCATACATAGAATTGAATGAACACTATAATATACAGTCCAATTTTCTTGAATATGAAGGTATTATAACTGCTGTCAGGAATTATTTGGCAAACCTGAATATTGTGCATCTGGCCTGTAACAGCCAAACCCTATTCGTCCACTAATCCTATCCTTAATTCTACAAAATGGGAAAGGCTGTCGAAACATATATAACATCATGATTAGAACTAATATCCCGAAACATTAAGTTAATGGAAAAATGAAGTAGTTAGTGTTCCAAACTTTGAATTTGAAAGATTATATGCCTTACCTTATAAAATAACAAAAGATCCTAAGTTACCTTGGTTCAATTTAGAATCAACCATAGGATACTTGGAACAAATTACATTTTATCTAAAATAAATATTATTAATAACGATATGTGCAGCTTTTGCAAAAATACACCTGAAACTATCCAACATCTGTTTTGGAACTGTGGAACAGAAAAAGAATTCTGGTCAAAACTTCAAACTTATCTTACAGAAAAATGCAATACAGCATTCGTAACTTTAACAGAAACACATATTTTTATTTGGAAATAGTAAATTTAATACTGTTTTGAGCAAAATCATCATGCAAGCAAAACTTTACATTTATCGAAACAAGATGCAACGTCAAATTCCACAGCTTAACCTTTTTAAAACGTATATAATATCTTTGTACAAAGTTGAGAAACTAATCGCATATAAAAACTTAAAAATGAATCAGTTTGAAACCATGTGGAGTCAATACCTTGCTATCTGTGGAACTGGAGTATAGAGATAATTTACTTAGTTGATTTTTCCAGTATCAAACTGTAGCAAATAAACTTAATGTTTTCATTCTGGGACATGCAAAGCTTAGCTTACTAATTAGAAATAACATACCCTTGCTTATATCTTGATCTTCTTTAATTAACCTTCTTGTTGTTTTTTATAGAAAAAATAATATTTTGGAAATTGTGTATATTAATGGAAGTTGTATATATTAATCATTTAAAACTTTCCTAAAACATTGTCCTTTAATAATGGATTTATATACAGATTTATTACACAGTATGGGTTATTGTTTTTTTCTCTTTCCAAAAACAAAATTTGAGAAAAAACCAGTGTAGCATGAAACAATGTGTATTTTTGATACTATAACATTAAAATTATCTGTGTAAAGCAAGTCTGTATGTATTGCCAATGTGGGTTTTACACTGGGTTTTGAAACAAAATATATTCTTTAGGGCTGTCGCGGCGGATTTGTAACCGGAGGCCCCGGGTTCAATCCTCCGTGGCGCCACTGAGTTTCGTCGGTGTGTTCAAGACACTTTCCCTTAGCCTCGTCCGTCGGATGGGGACGTAAACCGGGCAGTACCGTGTATCGGTCTATCCTCCGAGCACGTTAAAGAACCATATTTTTATTTGATAAAAAGAGCAGCGGATTTCTAGGAATCTATTTGATAAAAAGAGCAGCGGATTTCTATGCTCTAAACAACCTATACTGTATTGAGGAGCCGTTAAACAACATTCGTTTCAATTCAATTCATACATTTATTATTGTTTTTCCCCTTCTACTAGATACGTATCATACGATGTATCTGTAGGCAGCATTAAAATATGTGAGTGACTGTCCCGTTCATTTGTTTTGTACAATTAAAACAGAATTAATTTGGTGCATATAGTATGCATATAGTATATATAAACCATCACGGTGTCTTTCAGCGTAAATCCACGTATATAAATGATGTCACGGTGTCTTTCAGCGTATATCCACGTATATAAATGACGTCACCGTCTCTTTCAGCTTAAATCCATGTAATAAATGACGTAACCGTCTCTTCCAGTGTAAATCCACATATAGTAACTTCAGTGTTAATTTCAGGTTGAATTTGCATATAATAACTTCACTGTTTAATATTTCCAGGGTAAATTCGCCGCACATATATATATATATATTTATTAACTTCAGTGTTAATTTCAGGGTAAACATTTGCATATATAGTAACTTCAGTGTTAATTTCAGGTGAATTCAGGGACTGCTCTGTTAATTTAAATGCATAGGTTGACATTAGTTACTGTAAACAGTATCAAAGATAGAATTATGAAATGAATGTTTTTCTGCATTTTTTCTTAATTCAAAAAAAAACACGCTTGCGACGGTATGGGTTATGTTCCTAAAATATATAAAAAAATCCGCATATATAAATGACGTTGCTGATCCTTCAGTGTAAATCCACATAACAACGTCACTGTCGCTTTCAGCGTAAATCCGCATGTTTTGAATCTTCACTGTCAATTTCCGGATAAATCCATACGTATAAATAATTTCACTGTCTCTTTTTGTGTAAATCCTACTAAATAAACAATTTCAACATCCCTTTATATGGTATCAAGTACTAAAAACCTTGTCACTGTCTCTTTTAGCGTAATTCCGTCTTTACAAATGATTTCACCGTCACTGACTTTCAGTGTTAATTAATCCACACATATTATTAATAATTTCACTGTCATTTTCAAGGTTAATCCACATGTATAAATAACTTCTACTTTTTATTTTCAGTTTTAAATCTATGTATTTAAATATATCAATATAACGTTAAGACCTGTTTAAGGAATTTTCACAGACATATTCTTACTATCTGGGTTCTATTAATTACGGGTGGGGGTGTTCATGGTGGTGTTCCTTGTTGTTCCAGGCAGTGTTCCCTTTATTGCGCGTTTCTTTTTCCCATATCCCCGTGCCACTAAAGCAAGTCTCCACTCCTCAAATGACGACTCTACTAGACAGGGTGTCATTAGGTGCGGGAGGCGGGGATTTCTCCCTGCTACTTTGACTGTTCTACCTGGCTACTATGAATACTTTTTCTAGTATTTTATACAAGTATCAATAAAAATACTCTGGGTGACGCTTACTTATAAAGGTAATGACACCCCTGCTCTACCCTGCCCTGTATGTATTGGTGGGGTGTATGATCAGATCATTGATACCATGATCATTGATACCATGATCATGATGCCCATGGGCCATGGCATGTGCTCGCACTTTATTTAGTTTTAGATGAAGAAGAGGTGAAACTCTTATAAATTAAGAAGCGCCCACGTTTGACGGGAATCACCATATTGTTTACCTTAGTATGAATACATTATTATATCAGGAATCTCTATGAATACACCCTGATAAAACAAACAAATATGTACCGCATGTTCGGAACTTGCCAGTAGTCGCCATTTTGTTAATCTCATAACAGGTTGGTTAAAAGGAAAAAATCTGACTTTGTTAAAGCCATAACAAACAAATTAGAGGACCTCCACGAGAATGACCCGAAAGCATTTTGGAAAACTATAGACTCTCTAAAAAAGATAGATTGTTCAAACGAAAACCCAATATCTGTTGATAGATGGATTGACCATTTCAAAAGTTTACTTAACAAAGAGAATGACATTTTAAATTTGGAGGTAGAAGAAAATAACAATAAATTCAATACACAGCTAGATTTTGATTTTACCCACAAAGAAATTTCAGACAGAATCACATCATTAAAAAACAATAAGCAACCGGGCATGGATCTTGTTATCAATGAATTGATAAAATTCAGCAAGCCAATTTTAATTGACCTATTAGTGGGATATTTCAATAAAATTCTTACTTCAGGAACATTTCCGGATCAATGGATGATATCTATTATTTCTGTAATACATAAAACTGGTCATGTAAATGATTGTAATAATTACAGAGGCATAAGTATTTCGTCATGCATAAGTAAATTATTTACTTCATTATTGCAGCACAGGTTACACACATTCATAAGACAATAATCACGTACTTAATGAATATCAGGCAGGTTTCAGACCAGGCTATAGAACCACAGACCATCTGTTTATATTAAAAACTCTGATTAACAAATATGTATATAAGAACAAAAAACCGATTTGATTTTTCTAAGGCATTTGACACAGTGTGGAGACCAGGTCTCTTTAAAAAAACTTCTCAATCTTGGTATTGGTGGTAACTTCTACAATAGTGTAAAACATATAAATTTTAATAATGGAGTAAAACAAGTGGACTGATTAAGTCCCCTCCTGTTTAATATCTTCACCAATGATCTACCAAAGATCTTTAGTAACTCTAACTGTGATTCACTCTGGCTTCAAGAATCACCACTTAGCTGTTTACTCTATGCAGACGACCTTCTTATATTTTCTGAATCTGAATCTGGTCTGCAAAACTGCTTGAACAACCTGTCAGAATATTGTACAAGATGGAAGTTGACAATACAAACAAAACTAAAATTATGATATTTAGCAATGGTAAAAGGAAATTACGTGCCCCTA
Source organism: Cyrtodaria siliqua (assembly GCA_037043455.1). Classification (NCBI taxonomy): domain Eukaryota; kingdom Metazoa; phylum Mollusca; class Bivalvia; order Adapedonta; family Hiatellidae; genus Cyrtodaria; species Cyrtodaria siliqua. The sequence continues at coordinate 88,580 of JAWPHD010008573.1, read as the reverse complement.
AATACATTAATGGAATCAAACTGACGCAGGTAGACACTTAACGATATCTTGGTTTTGAAGTATTTTTCAATGGTAACTTAAAACATACAGCTAATGCTTTGTATGAAAAAAGTCTGAAAGCAATTTTTTCATTGAAAAAGAAGCTAAATAACTTTGAAGATATCCCAGTTCAGATTGAGTTGAAATTATTTGATGCTCTTATTAAACCTATATCCACCTACGGAGCAGAAATCTGGATAGCTGACTTCAATTGTAAACCTAATAAACTTGATAATCTTCCCTTTGAAAAACTTCATAACAGATTTTGTAAACATACATTAGGGGTTCACAAGAATTCATAAAATTTTGCATGCCGTTGGGAATTAGGCAGATCTCCTATCTTTCAATTTGTGACTGATCAGACTTTTAAGTTTTATGATCGATTACGTCAACTTCCACCTTCAAGGCTTTTATTTAGGGCATTTATCACAGATACTAATCTTTATAATGAGGGGAGCCAGTCCTGGTATAACTTTTTGTCAGATATAGTTCTTGAGCTGGCTGTAGACCCCCCTCCCCCCCCAGGGGGAATTTTGTAGGGTATGATTTTCTGAAAGAACATACATTAAGCTTCAAAATGAGACATGTGTGCCATCTGAGCGTTGGGGCTTTAGTGAGTTTTGGGGGAAAACGTTGCGTTTTTAGACGAAAATCGCCAAAATCTGGAATTATTTTTTAGAAAAAGAATGGAATATGTTAGAACCAATTTGAATAGATGGAATCTTTCTCGGAACGCATCTCTACATGTCCCACTATATAATTTATGGATCCGATACTTAAATATTGAGATTTTGGGTAAAAATGTTAAAAAATTGAATAAAATCTCTGATTTCTGTAATACATTGGGGGTATTTAATTAAAAATTAGAAATATATCTAATACAATAGAAAAAAGAAACATGTAACCTTTTTGGGCAGGGCAAGGTCCAGTGGTTAAAAAGAAAAAAGTTCCAAACCGCATGATGTTTGGAAATGCCTTAATTTTGGGGCGAAAAATGTGTATTTTTGTCAAAAATCGCCGGAATTTGGAATTATTTTTTAAAATTAGTTTCAACATAAACTGATCAAATTGAAGCAATAAAATGTTGTACAGCATATATATTCAAGTTTTTCCTGGCATCATATATAACATATGTGCTCAAATATTGGCATTTTAGGGCAAAATGTTGGAAAAAATTACAAAACTCGCTGATTTCTGTAATCCATTTTGGGTATTGGGTTAAAATTTAGAAAAAAAATAATTTAATACAATAGAATAAAGACATATTGTAACATTTTGGATAGACAAAGGTCCAATAATTAAGTAGAAAAAATTCATGAACCATATGATGTTTAAAATATTGCCTTAATTTTCAGGCGAAAAATGTGTATTTCCGTAAAAAATCAACGGAATCTCCAATTATCTTTTAAAAATAGTTTTAACATAAACTTATCAAATTGAAGCAATAAAATGTTGCACACTATACATATCCAAGTCATTTATTGTATCAGATATAATATATATGCTCAAGTATTTATATTTTAGGGCAAAATGTTGAAATATGACTAAAATCGCCGATTTCTCTAATGCATTGAGGTATTGGGAAACAATTAAAAGTGCATAAAAATAATGGGAAAAAAAATATTGTAACATTTTTGCAGTCCAATGTGCAATAATATACCAGAAAACCCATCAGAAGATGGTAAATGCTGCTTTATTTTGTTGGAGGAAAATGTGTTTTTAATAAAACATAAACGAAATCTGGATTGTTTTCTTCAAAAAGTAATTTAAACATACATGTTACAACGACATATCGCCAGATGAGAGAAAAAAGTGCCGTCTTTCTTCTATGGAACATTCCTATTCTCACCTGGCGATATTGCCATTGACCAATCATATGTTTCCAAGGAGTGCATGGCAGGCTGACATTTTATTTGCTCAAACAAGCCTGCTCTAGCTGATACCTTTTGAGAATTTGTTAAAAAATGGCATGACAGAACCTCCCGAACAATACAACACATCATTTACTAGTTTTTGAGCTGGCTGTAGACACCCCCCTCCTCCCGAACTCAGGTAGCCCTCCCCTTATACGGTCTAGCGACCGAGTGCCACGCCGTTGAGTCACACAACCTGTGGGTCGGCCCAGCGGCCATCGGCATTGGGTCGCTCAAGGCTATTTCTCTCTATATAACTATACTGTATATAGCTCTAGGTTTTATGTTCGAGACCCGAACTCGGGAAGCCATCCCACTGAAACGACCTAGGGATTGAGTGCCACGCATAGCGAGAACCGTTGCCGCCGGCTGACCACCGTTCCCGTTGGGTCACAATACCTGTGGGTAGGCCCAGCGGCCGTCGGCTGCGGGTCGTTCAAAGCTTTGTACTATATAGCTCTATGTGGCATGTTTGAGACACGAACTCAGGCAGCCTTCCCCCTGATACGACCTAGGGACCGAGTGCCACGCGTAGCGAGGACCGTTGCCGACGGCTGGCCACTGGTCCCGTTGTGTCATAAAATATGTGGGTCGGCCGAGCGGCTATCGGCCGAAGGTCGTTAAACGCTATTTCCCTCTTTTTAACTGTATATAACTCTATGTTACATGTTCAAGACTCGAACTCGGGTAGCCCACACCTTGATAAGACCTAGGGACCATGTACCACGCATAGCGGGGACCTTTGCCGACGGCTGGCCACCGGTCCCGTTGTGTCACAAAATATGTGGATCGGTCAAGCGGCCATCGGCCGATGGTCGCTCAACGCTATTTCTCTCTATACATATATAACTATACTGTATAAAGCTCTAGGTGAGTTACGAGGTTCGAGACCCGAACTCGGGTAGCCTCCCCACTGATACAGCCTAGCGATTGAATGCCACGCGTTGCCGGGACCTTTGCCAACGGCTGCCCACTAGTCCCGTTGCGTTGTGTCACCCAATCTGTGTCGGCCCAGCGGCCGTCGGCCGAAGGTTGTTCAACGCCAAATCCTTATATATAACTGTATATAGCTCTATGTGCCATGTTCGAGACTCGAACTCGGGTAGCCCTCACCCTGATAAGGCCTAGACACCATGTACCACGCATAGCGGGGACCTTTGCCGACGACTGGCCACCAGTCCCGTTGTGTCATAAAATATGTGGATCGGTCCAGCGGCCATCAGCCGATGTTTACTCAATGCTATTTCCCTCTATACATACATAACTATACTGTATAAATCTCTAGGTAAGTTACGAGGTTCGAGGCCCAAACTCGGGTAGCATCCCCCCTGATACAGCCTAGCGATTGAATGCCACGCGTTGCCGGGACCTTTGCCGACGGCTGCCCACTAGTCCCGTTGTGTCACCCAATCTGTGTCGGCCCATCGGCCGAAGGTTGTTCAACACTATATCCTTCTATATAACTGTATATAGCTCTATGTGCCATGTTCGAAACTCGAACTCAGGTAGCCTTTCTCTTAATATGGACTAGCGACCGAGTGCCACATGTACTGGGGACCTTTGCCAACAGATGGCCACCGGTCCCGTTGTGTCGCAAAATCTGTGGGTCGGCCCAGTGGCCGTACGCAGATCGTCGCTCAACACTATTTATCTATTTATAACGTATACTGTATATAGCTCTATGTATCATGTTCGAAATACCGGTAACGTGATAAAGTCCAAGTCGCCAGTTGGTACACGTACATGTTCCAAAATGCTCTACACATAATGGGCTTTCAGAAAAATAGGGTGTACAAAATTCCCCTTGGGGTGAGGGTTACTCCTACTAGCTTACAGTCTATTTTCTATTGTACCAGTATTATATATTTTTCTAGATTTTAACCCCATACCCGCAATGGATTGCAGAAATAGTGATTTTGGTCCTTTTTTCCAACATATTTCAGCAGATATGTTATATATGATGCAAGAAAACACTTGAATATGTATGCTGTGCGACATTATATAACTTGTATTTGATAAGTTTATGTTAAAACTATTTTCAAAAATAATTCCAGATTCCGTCGATTTTTGACAAAAATACACATTTTTCGCCTAAAAAATAAGGCATTTTCAAGCATCATACGGTTCGGGAATTTTTTCTACTTAATTATTGGACCTTTGTCTATCCAAAATGTTACAATGTGTCCTTATTCAATTGTATTAAATTTGTTTCTATATTTTAACCCAATAACCCAATGGATTACAGAAATCAGTGATTTTTGTAATTTTTTCCAACATTTTGCACTAAAATGCCAATATTTGAGCACATATGTTATATAATGTGTCAGGAAAAACTTGAATATGTATGCCATGCAACATTCTATTGCTTCAGTTTGATAAGTTTATGTTCAAACTAATTTCAAAAAATAATTCCAGATTCCGGCGATTTTTGACAAAAATACACATTTTTCGCCCCAAAATTAAGGCATTTCCAAACATCATGCGGTTTGGGAATTTTTTCTACTGAATCACTGGACCTTACCCTGCCCAAAAAGGTTACAATATTTATTTTTTCTATTGTATTAGATATATTTATATTTTTTAGTTAAATATCCCCAATGTATTACAGAAATCAGCGATTTTATTCAATTTTTTAACATTTTTACCCAAAATCTCAATATTTAAGCATCGGATCCACAAATTCATTTTGGGACACGTAGAGATGCGTTCCGAGAAAGATTCCATCAATTCAAATTGGTTCTAATATATTTTATTATTTTTCTAAAAAATAATTCCAGATTTCGGCGATTTTTGTCTAAAAACGCAACGTTTTCCCCCAAAACTCACTAAAGCCCCAACGCTCAGATGGCACACATGTCTCATTTTGAAACTGACTATGTTCTTTCAGAAAATCATACCCTACAAAGGGTTTCTCCTACTAGCTCACAGCCTAATAGGGCAACAGAACTACATATTGATACAAATAATTTTGACACGAACCATTTTAGATCATAATCTAAATCTCATTATTCGGAAACTTTGGTGCTAATCTTTGTAATTATAAAGTCAACCAAGAACTCAAGCTTAATTTTTACTCAAATATTTGTGACAATTTTGGAATTCAGACATACCTACAACTTGGATTACCAAAATCAATTATTAGGGATTTAACTAGGCTATGAATAAGCTCACACAGACTTCAAATAGAAATAGGTCGATATGCCCGTCCTAAAATACCACGTGATAGCAGATTGTGATAAAATTGAAGATGAAATACATTTCCTGTTGCACTGCAATAGAAATTTGCAAGAAAGAAAAGTGCTATATAAACAATTCTCTTCACTAGAAATCAATTGCGAAGACATTATCTTAGCTAAGAAACTTTTAAATCCAAATACGAAAAAGGACTGTCCCCTTCTCTGCTCTTTCATATCAAAGTCATTAGTTAATATGTAATCAGATAAACTACACAATATAATATTTATGCATGTATTTTAAATACACTATTGTTGTAGTATACTCTATAATAGCAACTGATCTTTTTCTTCTTTCTGTTCTAGGATGCTAACTGTACTCTGTTTATTTCTGTACTAGCTTGTTTATACAGTTTTTCCTAATAAATAATTGAATTGAATTGAACCTCTTCAATTATTGAAGAGATAGCTACTGCAGAGTTGTCGTTTCTTGAAAATAGTTCAAAATGGCGTCGAGTACTCTCCGAGTCGGAATCCCGAATGACGGAATCCGACGAGGCAGTTCCAATTGGCTTTTGTATCATACCCGACGCAAAAACCACATGAAAGAACCGAAGGTACTACTAGGTTTCTCCGTACGTTTACTTTTGTAGCCAATTAACTTGTAAAAGGTGAAGAATATTATTCTGTGACCCAGGGAGACGACAAGTTTGGTGAATTACAAATTTTAAAAGAAGGCTGTTATGTATTTGAAGTAGATTTTACTTATACAGGAGAGGATGCAGGACAATTCATAATTTATACAACAGGTAGGAGGAATATGAAGCATCTTGACACGGTGGAGATAGATGGCAGGTCTGTATTAAAAGAAACATTTGAATTTTATTTAAAACGAGATGTTATTTTTTTCTCTGTACGTGCGGCAGAAGACATTACACAAATTTTCAATTTTGAAAAATCAAGTTTTAAACTGTTTTATTTCAGTGATTAATTTTATCTACTGATATGTATAATGGAACAAAAAATTGTATTATCATCAGAGAAAGCGTCAATAATTAATAGCTCGAATACACCGAGAAATTTTACAACTGTATTTGACAGACCATTAATATTAGGTAAGAACAAACAGTATGGTATTGGACTTGATAAGATTAAGTCTATGACTTACTCGTGGTATATTATTAGCGAGGATTTTAATAACAAAGTGATAAGGTATCACAACGGAACAGATTGGAAAACTATTATTTTACGATGTATCTGTAGGCAGCATTAAAAAAAATTAGTGACTGTCCCGTTCATTTGTTTTGTACAATTGAAACAGAATTAATTTGGTGCATATAGTATATATAAACCATCACGGTCTCTTTCAGCGTAAATCCACGTATATAAATGATGTCACGGTCTCTTTCAGCGTAAATCCACGTATATAAATGACGTCACCGTCTCTTTCAGCTTAAATCCATGTCATAAATGACGTAACCGTCTCTTTCAGCGTAAATCAACATATAAATGATGTCACCGTCTCTTCCAGTGTAAATCCACATATAGTAACTTCAGTGTTAATTTCAGGTTGAATTTGCATATAATAACTTCACTGTTTAATATTTCCAGGGTAAATTCGCCGCACATATATATATATATATATATATATATTAACTTCAGTGTTAATTTCAGGGTAAAAATTTGCATATATAGTAACTTCAGTGTTAATTTCAGGTGAATTCAGGCACTGCTCTGTTAATTTAAATGCATGGGTTGACATTAGTTACTGTAAACAGTATCAAAGATAGAATTATGAAATGAATGTTTTTCTGCATTTTTTCTCAATTTAAAAAAAAACACGCTTGCGACGGTATGGGTTATGTTCCTAAAATATATAAAAAAATCCGCATATATAAATGACGTTGCTGATCCTTCAGTGTAAATCCAAATAACAACGTCACTGTCGCTTTCAGCGTAAATCCGCATGTTTTGAATCTTCACTGTCAATTTCCGGATAAATCCATACGTATAAATAATTTCACTGTCTCTTTTTGTGTAAATCCCACTAAATAAACAATTTCAACATCCCTTTATATGGTATCAAGTACTAAAAACCATGTCACTGTCTCTTTTAGCGTAATTCCGTCTTTACAAATGATTTCACCGTCACTGACTTTCAGTGTTAATTAATCCACACATATTATTAATAATTTCACTGTCATTTTCAAGGTTAATCCACATGTATAAATAACTTCTACTTTTTATTTTCAGTTTTAAATCTATGTATTTAAATATATCAATATAACGTTAAGACCTGTTTAAGGAATTTTCACAGACATATTCTTACTATCTGGGTTCTATTAATTACGGGTGGGGGTGTTCATGGTGGTGTTCCTTGTTGTTCCAGGCAGTGTTCCCTTTATTGCGCGTTTCTTTTTCCCATATCCCCGTGCCACTAAAGCAAGTCTCCACTCCTCAAATGACGACTCTACTAGACAGGGTGTCATTAGGTGCGGGAGGCGGGGATTTCTCCCTGCTACTTTGACTGTTCTACCTGGCTACTATGAATACTTTTTCTAGTATTTTATACAAGTATCAATAAAAATACTCTGGGTGACGCTTACTTATAAAGGTAATGACACCCCTGCTCTACCCTGCCCTGTATGTTTTGGTGGGGTGTATGATCAGATCATTGATACCATGATCATTGATACCATGATCATGATGCCCATGGGCCATGGCATGTGCTCGCACTTTATTTAGTTTTAGATGAAGAAGAGGTGAAACTCTTATAAATTAAGAAGCGCCCACGTTTGACGGGAATCACCATATTGTTTACCTTAGTATGAATACATTATTATATCAGGAATCTCTATGAATACACCCTGATAAAACAAACAAATATGTACCGCATGTTCGGAACTTGCCAGTAGTCGCCATTTTGTTAATCTCATAACAGGTTGGTTAAAAGGAAAAAATCTGACTTTGTTAAAGCCATAACAAACAAATTAGACGACCTCCACGAGAATGACCAGAAAGCATTTTGGAAAACTATAGACTCTCTAAAAAAGATAGATTGTTCAAACGAAAACCCAATATCTGTTGATAGATGGATTGACCATTTCAAAAGTTTACTTAACAAAGAGAATGACATTTTAAATTTGGAGGTAGAAGAAAAGAACAATAAATTCAATACACAGCTAGATTTTGATTTTACCCACAAAGAAATTTCAGACAGAATCACATCATTAAAAAACAATAAGCAACCGGGCATGGATCTTGTTATCAATGAATTGATAAAATTCAGCAAGCCAATTTTAATTGACCTAGGCATAAGTATTTCGTCATGCATAAGTAAATTATTTACTTCATTATTGCAGCACAGGTTACAAACATTCATAAGACAATAATCACTTACTTAATGAATATCATGAATATCAGGCAGGTTTCAGACCAGGCTATAGAACCACAGACCATCTGTTTATATTAAAAACTCTGATTAACAAATATGTATATAAGAACAAAAAACCGATTTGATTTTTCTAAGGCATTTGACACAGTGTGGAGACCAGGTCTCTTTAAAAAAACTTCTCAATCTTGGTGTTGGTGGTAACTTCTACAATAGTGTAAAACATATGTATTGTAATACTAAGTTTGTTTGCAAAAATGAGAACTACATATCTGATACTATAAATTTTAATAATGGAGTAAAACAAGGGGACTGATTAAGTCCCCTCCTGTTTAATATCTTCACCAATGATCTACCAAAGATCTTTAGTAACTCTAACTGTGATTCACTCTGGCTTCAAGAATCACCACTTAGCTGTTTACTCTATGCAGACGACCTTCTTATATTTTCTGAATCTGAATCTGGTCTGCAAAACTGCTTGAACAACCTGTCAGAATATTGTACAAGATGGAAGTTGACAGTAAATACAAACAAAACTAAAATTATGATATTTAGCAATGGTAAAAGGAAATTACGTGCCCCTAAATACATTAATGGAATCAAACTGACGCAGGTAGACACTTAACGATATCTTGGTTTTGAAGTATTTTTCAATGGTAACTTAAAACATACAGCTAATGCTTTGTATGAAAAAAGTCTGAAAGCATTTTTTTCATTGAAAAAGAAGCTAAATAACTTTGAAGATATCCCAGTTCACATTGAGTTGAAATTATTTGATGCTCTTATTAAACCTATATCCACCTACGGAGCAGAAATCTGGATAGCTGACTTCAATTGTAAACCTAATAAACTTGATAATCTTCCCTTTGAAAAACTTCATAACAGATTTTGTAAACATACATTAGGGGTTCACAAGAATTCATAAAATTTTGCATGCCGTTGGGAATTAGGCAGATCTCCTATCTTTCAATTTGTGACTGATCAGACTTTTAAGTTTTATGATCGATTACGTCAACTTCCACCTTCAAGGCTTTTATTTAGGGCATTTATCACAGATACTAATCTTTATAATGAGGGGAGCAGTCCTGGTATAAATTTTTGTCAGATAGGGCAACAGAACTACATATTGATACAAATAATTTTGACATGAACCATTTTAGATCAAAATCTAAATCTCATTATTCGGAAGCTTTGGATATAAAGTCAACCAAGAACTCAAGCTTAATTTTTACTCAAATATTTGTGACAATTTTGGAATTCAGACATACCTACAACTTGGATTACCAAAATCAATTATTAGGGATTTAACTAGGCTAAGAATAAGATCACACAGACTTCAAATAGAAATAGGTCGATATGCCCGTCCTAAAATACCACGTGATAGCAGATTGTGATAAAATTGAAGATGAAATACATTTCCTGTTGCACTGCAATAGAAATTTGCAAGAAAGAAAAGTGCTAAATAAACAATTCTCTTCACTAAAAATCAATTGCGAAGACATTATCTTAGCTAAGAAACTTTTAAATCCAAATACGAAAAAGGACTGTTCCCTTCTCTGCTCTTTCATATCAAAGTCATTAGTTAATATGTAATCTTTTTATAGGCAGATAAACTACACAATATAATATTTATGCATGTATTTTAAATACACTTTTGTTGTAGTATACTCTATAATAGCAACTGATCTTTTTCTTCTTTCTGTTCTAGGATGATAACTGTACTCTGTTTATTTCTGTACTAGCTTCTTTATACAGTTTTTCCTAATAAAGAATTGAATTGAATTGAATTGAATAATTGAAGAGGTCGCTACTGCAGAGTTGTCGTTTCTTGAAAATAGTTCAAAATGGCGTCGAGTAGTCTCCGAGTCGGAATCCCGAGTGACGGAATCCGACGAGGCAGTTCCAATTGGCTTTTGTATCATACCCGACGCAAAAACCACTTGAAAAAACCGAAGGTACTACTAGGTTTCTCCGTACGTTTACTTTTGTAGCCAATCAACTTGTAAAAGGTGAAGAATATTATTCTGTGACCCAGGGAGACGATAAGTTTGGTGAATTACACATTTTAAAAGAAGGCCGTTATGTATTTGAAGTAGATTTTACTTATACAGGAGTGGATGCAGGACAATTCATAATTTATACAACAGGTAGGAGGAATATAAAGCATATTGACACGGTGGAGATAGATGGCAGGTCTGTATTAAAAGAAACATTTGAATTTTATTTAAAACGAGATGTTATTTTTTTCTCTGTACGTGCGGCAGAAGACATTACACAAGTTTTCAATTTTGAAAAATCAAGTTTTAAACTGTTTTATTTCAGTGATTAATTTTATCTACTGATATGTATAATGGAACAAAAAATTGTAAAGCGTCAATAATTAATAGCTCGAATACACCGAGAAATTTTACAACTGTATTTGACAGACCATTAATATTAGGTAAGAACAAACAGTATGGTATTGGACTTGATAAGATTAAGTCTATGACTTACTCGTGGTATAATATTAGCGAGGATTTTAAGGTATCACAACGGAACAGATTGGAAAACTATTTTTTTTACAAATGGAAATTACAGTTATGCTGATATCGATAATTACATCAAAGTAGCATTGACTGTAAACGGTGATTTAACTGATGACTCACCTGTACCGATAAGAACTGAGTTTGATTTATCAAGTTTCAAATGTTTGGTTACCATCCATAATATTTTCATGCTTGATTTAAGAGAAACAAACTTTCACACCTTAATCGGGTTTGACAAAGATGCAGTTATTAGAGAAACTAAATTTGGAACTGTGACACCAAACATAACAAATTCTATCGATACATTGTATATCCACTGTGATTTGATAAGTAATTCTATTGTTGATGGATCTTACGTGGATGACATTTACAGTTACGAGATCATATCCTTTTAAAGACGAACCGATAAGAGTCGGGTTCTGTGAGGTAAACAAAACGATCATTAACAGTATTAATATTTACATAACCGATTTCACCGGTAAAATTATTAATCTTAACGGTGTCCACACATCATTCCGTTTTGTTTTGAAGGAATTAATGTAACATAAGTTATATGGCACGTTTAAAAAAAGTTTATGACACTAATACGGGAACATATACTCAAGTTGACCGATTGACTGGAGCTGGCATATTTGACATTTTTTTCAAAAGTCGGATCAAAGATATTCAGCGAGTCTGTGAAAACAGCAGGCAAAAAGGCATTAGAAACTGCTGGAAAACAAACTTGGGGACGAAGTAGAAAAAATGGCTGCTAATCAATTAGTTTCAGTTATTTAACCTACTAAACCAAAAGGTGAAATGATTTTCAAAGAACTTACAAAGGCTGCCACAAAAGATGCAGCTAAAGTTGCGGCTGATAATGTAATTGAAGAAGATGTAAATACAAAAATTAACAGATAACTATCCGGAAGAGGAATTCATGCAAGAATTAATCGATTAATTAATAAAAAAATAATCTAATTACTAGTATATATAGATGTTTCGAAGTAATCAATATAATACTAGATATGAACATGTACCTATTCAGTTAGATACTCCTATAACAGAACCAGGAAATAATACCAGACAAAAGAAAAGTGGTTATCAGTTTACAATAAATGATAGAAGTTTTTACTTTGATTGGTATAACGCATATTTTGAAATCAGTTTTCAAGTAAATAAACTTGCTGATGGAGCCGCTTTCGCAGCCGCCGATGAAATTGCTTTAATTAACGATGCAGCTTCGCTGATTAATCAAATACAACTAAAGCAAAATGGAAAAACAGTTTATGATGGAAATAATCTTCACAGATTTGTTAATGTCAAAAATTTGCTTGAAATTTCTGACGATTATGCAACAACAACCGGAACATACGAATTCTTTTATTTTGATAATACGGCTGTGACAGAATCTCGAAATGGTCAAGCTGGTTATAATCCAGATTTTTCTGCTCGCCATTCTTTAATCATAGCTAATCGAAATGTTGATTCTATCATTGGAATGATAGATGTTATTAATTATTCTCACAAGCAAAATGATAAAAACACTGGAACTTTACTAAACGTTGGTAATTTTAAAACTCTTTTCGGAATGATACATTTTGATTTGAGTTATAAAGGTGATGAAGTCAGTATTGATCCAAAAGAACTAACTTTGAGATATAGTCTAAATATACCTCCTGCTGCTCCATATATAGTTTATGCTCTGGTTCTCCATGAGGAAAATGTAGTTATTGATACTGTCCGAAATGAATTGGTAATAGTTTAATCTAACTTATAATATATATGACTTACGTAAATTATTCCCGCCAGATTTAGCCTTGTTAATATTGTTAATCTGGGTAGCTGTCAGTAGCAAAGGAAAGTTTCCAGTTAGTTGGTTATTCTTTAACATGAGCGTTAATTCACTTTTGTTTTCATTTGCTTTTGCCAGACTTCGTTTCTGGCCATCTGATAAATTTACTGATTTTTTTTTTTCGTGTTTAAAATGACGTGTTTGTGAAGTGTTTGCAATTGAACTATGTGTTTTTGGTATCAACATGTAGTGTTGCATGTGCGCAACATGTTACATCAATTAAATATGCATGGCAACAGCTTTGGTAGGCATGAAACCACTAAATCTTTCCCCTACCCCTCTGTGAAAAAATGAAGATCGTGTAATATTATTCCTTATCATCCAAATTCGACTTAGTAGCGTTAAGCTAGTATCAGTTTTGATTTTAGCGGTATTTTTGACATTATTGAGCTCGTATTCGCTACTATAATAAGGTATGGTACCACCAATTTTGAAGAATGTGCTTAAAAAATCAATTTTGGCATGAAAATGGACATAAACTGGCATATTCATCGTCCTAATTGTACCTAAAATGCATATTTTATTAATGTGCATTGACTGTTCTAAACATTTGATCTATTTAATATGGTGTATTGACAAGAAATGCCCTTTGGTATGACAATTCAGATAGTGTAAAAGTTAAACAAATATCTCTGTCTTTTGTCGATTTCAGACTATTGTCCTTGGTATTCACAAGACCATATCTCCGCAAATAATAATTTGATTTGCATGAAGTAGGTGTTTTTAAGCTTGTTTTGAAAATGACAACACAAAATCCTCATTTAAGAAACATCTGAACACGTTTTCTTCTCTTACAACCACTAAATACATGTAAGCCTCCGAGGTGTAGTCGAATGTAGTTCGTATAATAAAAAGTAATCCCTCCTTTTTTTGATGGAAACGGGCATTATAAGTAGGGGAAAACTGCCCATTTCTATTCGATTTTGTAGTTGTATGTACACTCAAGTGATATGAAAACGCAACACGGGAATTTCCGCTATATATTGTAGGTACAATATGCTGCTTTTAATCGAATGGTTCATGGCTACGTAAGACCTTTCCTTTTGGAAAAATACTAAAACAATAAATAATACAGCAAATAGTATTCCTTCAATGTTTCATTATTCACAGAGTACGCGTTTGGCAAACTTAGGATGCAACATTTTGCAAACTATTTACGTTAAATACAGTACTGATCTAGCTCAAATTTCAAAGAGCTACTTCAACTAAGTTCTTGTTACAAAGTGTAGTGTGATTAAAACGTCTACAACATCACAGTTGTATCCTTTCTCTAGATAACTGCAACTTTCTTTTTAAAAAACATCTTGGGATTTTTTTGGAATATTATGTGCAATTAAGTGTGCAGTATATACAATATATAGCGGAAATTCCCGTGTTGCGTTTTCATATCTCATGAGTTAATAAGTTTTACTGGATCACTGATGAACATTTTTGAAATTTCGACTCTATGTGTGAGCAATGAAAACAGTCAATCAATAAAAACGGCTATAACCTTGACCTGTTTAGTAAACAAAGAAGAACTTTCTTACATGTCTTGTGACCCCACCTTTTCTGGTGATTTTTCAAGTGGAAAATTAGTTTTCTATATGAACATTACACTGCATATAACCTGTAATATGTAAACTGTTTAACTTCTTGTTTGAACATTGTATATATCCCGAAATGTGGAATTATGGCATTATCGTACCCATCCCAAAAAGTGGTAATATTGACGATGCGAATATTTATCGTGGTATTATTTTGACTAGCATATTCTCTAAATTATTTTCTATACTACTTGATAGTAGATTAAGACAATGGGCTGAGAGCAACAATTTACTAACAGATTTTCAGTTTGGTTTCAGAAATAAATTTTTGTAATGGTAGCAAATTAAAAAATGTAAAGACGTTTACTTATACATTGTCTGCAAATTGTTCATTTTATCAGACCCAAAAAGTCTTATCCCAAAAAGCCATGAAAGCTTTGATTTCACTTAATTCATTATTTGAGGCTGTGCCACTAAATGTCTCTGAAAAAATCAAACTTTTCGACACCAATATTATATTATGGTTCTGAAATATGGAACCAGATATAGAACGTGTACACATTACATTTTTAAAACAAGTTCTTGGTGTACGAGCTCAAACTACTAACAATTCTGTTTATGGTGAACTGGGAAGATTTCCTTTAGCCGTAATTAGAAAAATGAGAATTATAAAATACTGGTTAAGGATAATGAAATCAACGGAATCATTAAAGCATAAAGTATTTTATGTTGATATTGGTGTGGACGGTACCGTCGTAAACGAAAAATCATGGGCGTTTCAAGTAAAAAACCTTTTAGATAGTCTGGGATTTGGCTACATATGGAATAACAGTACGGTATCAAATCTACAAATTCAAAAGGTTATTGAAAGGATTTCAGACCAATATCTACAAACATGGTATTCTGAAATTAATAACTCACCCAAGCTCAAAATTAAAAAAGAATTTGAAATTGAAAAATATTTAAATTGCGTTGCTAATATAAATCACCGTAATGCATTAACTAGATTAAGATGTTCTGCACACAAACTTGCAATTGAAGAAGGTCGAGGTCGATTTCGAAATATTGAACGAAATATGAGGTTATGTACAAAATGTAATATGAATGTTGTAGAAAACGAGTATCATTTTTTAATGGTATGTCCTAAATACAGAAATATACGTAATGACTGTTTTCCAAATTACTATTGTTCTTGGCCCACTAGTAAAAAATGTGTGTCACTTATGAACACACAAGCAACTGGACTGTTAATACGATTAGCAAAATATATATATCTAGCCAACGAACTTAGAAATAGTGATAATTAGTGTTTCTATTTGCATATGTGTGTAAACACGTATGCGTGTAATACAATACTTGTTTGTAAATTCAAATACATATAACTCCTATATAAGGCTCGAGCCTCCTCGCCAAATATAATATCTGAGAACTATGTTATTATCATGTATTCTATAAATCATTTATGAGGTTAATTTGTTCTCATATAAATATACTTACATGTTGGCTCCGTTATATCCATCCAACCAAAACCGAGAATTAGACTTAATCCTTGACTAATAATCACAATAATATTGGTAATATCCTTTCGTTATGTTAGTGTAACACTAATTCCTCGTGATCTCAAAGATTTGTATAGTGCGTGAGGTCCGTTGAAGCAAATTATAAATTGTATTTAATGGGTAAACGGATAAACAATTAAATTTTATTAGTCGGATAAATGAATGGTTAAATGGATGTAAGGGTAGTCAGATGTTATATGCATTGTTCTAAAGTCTTTAAATATAAATGCTTTTCAAACACAATCTTGATAATGGTAATAACATGTGATAAAATGCATTTGATAGAACGTATTATTTGACGACGTACTCCCAATATATGTGAATAAAAGATAAAAAACACACCCGTCAGTTTTCACTCTTTTATATGCATGATTTGTGGAAAATCTGGCCACAGCAGCTTTGTGTAATTATGTCCAACCAAATGGTCGGAATGTCTCATCACTTGCTCTCTCTGCCAACATTTGCTACATGTATATATTGCCATCATTTGCATTGCCATCATATGCTATTGCCATCATTTGTATTGCCATCATATGCTATTGCCATCATTTGCATTGCCATCATATGCTATTGCCATCATTTGCATTGCCATCATATGCTATTGCCATCATTTGCATTGCCATCATATGCTATTGCCATCATATGCTATTGCCATCATTTACATTGCCATCATATGCTATTGCCATCATATGCTATTGCCATCATTTGCATTGCCATCATATGCTATTGCCATCATATGCTATTGCCATATGCTGTTTCTATCATTTTGCATTGCCATAATTTTCTATTGCCATATATAATAAATGCTACTAATTTTCATCCTTCAAGTTCCAAAAAAAAGAGAGTACACGGGTCAGTGTTCCATCCCGTACAATAGATCCGGGCAACACCCTAATCTCTAATTATGCCATCACAAATTTTTAGGATGAAATTTATGAATTAGAATGTCGATAGACTGAAACACCTTCCACAGCCAGGATGATCACCATTGGTGAAGCCGTTGGTCAGGGGAGACAATCCAGTCGTACGACGGTGACTAAAATAGATTCACTGCGATAAGGACACTCGACAGCCGGTTGATCACCAGTGTAACCCAGTGAAGCCATGGCCAGGGGAGATAATCCATTTACCGCATTACCGATGAGACATTCCAAACCCTTGGCCGGTAGAATTTCGCCACAGCAAATTACATTAATTTGTCCCCCCAATTATAACGGGCAAGGAATAACGGTTCAATCAAGCCTTATTATGTCTGGGTTTGATATGAATGACATCATTGAGTTTTTTAATGAATTTAAAAATATAGAATTGTCCTTGTCAGTGTTCCATCCCGTACATTAAACAAACTTGTATCAGTCACTGAGATGTTGTGTACCATGATTTTAAGTAACCCGAAAGTAGACTTACATGCGAGTATTATCAAAGTACTGCGCCTACTAAACTTCTCATTTAATAGTTTATACACCATTTATATGGGTTTCTAAAGCCTGATATAACTTGTGTATGCATTCCCGACACATAAGTTGTAAAAGTAGCAGGTGCCAAACCGGTCTCGAAACAGTATGATATATACAGTGCAATTTGCGTTACTGGGATGGGCCAGTCTGCAGACAACCGACAGTAGTGCATTCTTATAGACTAGATTTGTGTTGGTTGCCATACTAGCAGTTACGAGCCTTCTGGCGCCTGATTAAATATATTCCAAAGATGGCTGGGCATATTCTCTGGCGCTTGTTCTGCCCAAGGTGCAAGGCGACGAAATTTGTCTAACTGTAATCGAGAAAGGCAGTCGGTTAATACATTACTTTTTCCACTGATATGTTTTGATTTTACGATGACGTTGAGTTCCAAGCATTTCACTGTGAAAGCTCTTAGCAAAACCATAGCATTTACTGATTTAGAAGACATCGTATTAATTATGTGCACCACTGCCATATTGTCACATCGGAATATTATCTTTTTATTGCACAAACTGTCCCCCCAAATGTGTACCAACAGTGGAAAAAAATCGAACACTGTGATATCATTAGTTATTCCGTTTTTAAACCAATCCTCAGGCCATACTGCACTTATCCATTTTCCTGCAAAAAATACACCAAATCCCAAACCTGTACCTGCTGCACTATCTGTGTACAACTGCACATCAGCATTAGATACCCAAAATCGGTCATGGAAAACGGACACTCCATTGAAATCATTAAAAAAGGTCAACCACATGGCTAAATCTTGACGAATGCCTTTGTTAATTCTAATGTGGTGGTACGGTTTGGTCAGGCCGCAAATTGAATCAATTAGTCTTCTACAAAACGGTCTTCCCGGTACAATTGTTCTACATGCAAAATTGAGTACACCGATTAGCGACTGCATCATTCTCAAAGTGACCTTTTCTTTATTTAACATTTCTTGAATTTTTTTTTTTAATTATTTCTTCAATCTTTTCTTTTGGGATCCTTGTTACCATTTGCTCTGAATCTAGTTCAAGGCCTAAGAAACAAATTATTGTTTTGGGACCCTCTATTTTATCTTGCGCAATGGGTACCCCAAGACGTTGCATACATCGATCAAAATGCTCCATAAGACGCTTACACTCTGTTGTATCTTTTTTACCTCCAAATAGAAAGTCGTCAAGATAATGTATTAATGTGCGGACTGGTGCATTGTTTTTATGCAAAATTCTAGAAACGTTGCAAACTTTTCAAACGTACTGCAACTAATCGAACACCCAAAAGGCATGCATTTATCAAAATAATATTGTCCTTCAAACATAAAACCAAGTAATTCAAAGTCTTGTGGTTGAACCGGTAATAATCGGAAAGCTGATTTTATATCTGCTTTTCCAAGTAAACACCCTTTCCCCAGATCTTGTACCATGTGCACTGCTTCGTCAAAGTTTATGTATTGAACCGACGACAGCTGCGGATCAATATAGTCATTGACAGAATAGCCCTGCGGATATGATTGGTGATGTATTAACCTAAATTCACCGGGTACTTTCTTAGGAACTAATCCAATAGGAGATATACGTAAATTAGGTAATGGTCTGGCGTCATAAGGACCTGCAACCCGGTCTTCTAATATTTCTTTATCTATTTTACTTTTAACCATTTTAGGATTAATTTTTGCAGACACTAGATTTTTTGCCTCTGTAGGTACACGTGGACCTTCATAATGTATTGGGAACCCGTTTTTAAAACCAGTTAAAATAATGTTATATTTTAATAATTCCGCCTCAATGTTC
Organism: Cyrtodaria siliqua; assembly: GCA_037043455.1. Taxonomy (NCBI): domain Eukaryota; kingdom Metazoa; phylum Mollusca; class Bivalvia; order Adapedonta; family Hiatellidae; genus Cyrtodaria; species Cyrtodaria siliqua. The sequence goes on along the minus strand of JAWPHD010008573.1, from coordinate 69,382 downwards.
GCTAAATTAATTGGTGTAGTTGCTAAGCAGTATAATTCATTATTGCTTGTACTATCATTAGTGTCTGTAATATGGACGCCCCCCTCGGCTAGATCTACCTCTGAACCCCCGAAATGCACTTGACCCCCTTGGAATGTAATGATTTGTGGTCGTGTATGACGGTGCAGTGCTGTGCTCGACGTCGGGCAATTCAATCTACTGTGCTGAGTATTATGGCAAACATGGCTATATTTGCAATAAAAATACACACAACTCCCTCTATTAAAATCATTACAAGGCGCTGATAAGCCCATTAAGCTTCTAAATTGGGGGTTGGGGTTGGCCTTGCTTTCGTTCGTATGCTGGCCAAATACTGCCTGTGTGCCCGTGTTTACGGACATCACCCTCAACCACAATTCGGAATTTGGCCTTACCGCTTGACGGAGACGAAATTGTTCGTCATAAATACGCCATGCATAACCTGAATGACGATAGGCGGCCTCCCTAATCACTGACATGTACTGAATTAATTCAGCCGCTTTGTCATGTCTTTTAATGTAAATGCACATGAATACCAAGAAAGCATCGGTCCATTTTTCAATATTTGGAATTTTTTTGTTGGCATATTTTGATTTGGATTCCAACACACCGTTTGCATTGACCACCAACGCACCAGTACCCGCGCACATTTCTAGCAATTCAATATTTCCCTTAGTAGTATAAGGTTTTATTTTTCCTCGCCGTTGGCAACTAGGCCTTTTGGCGAGGTTTTCAATAGTAGTTGATTTATAATAATCTTAGTAGTTTAAATAATGTTAATCGCGCACGGATAGAAGGATCCAAGCAGACGCAAGACATGGCAATAGATGGTTTGCAGGGACGCAGGAAGATTAACTTGGCAGAGGCTGAGTGATGGGGGCACAGGGGGAATAAGCTCATGTTGGTCTATTTTATATATAAAATTCAATCGAGGATTATAAATAATAATTTTATTTTCCAGCGCCAGCGCGTCACCATTTCTTAAAAATGATTTAACTTAATATGTACATATATACATAATCCATGTTGTGTCTGCTTCATGCTCCCTTCCAAAGGGAATGGACTCTTATAATTATAAGCATATAATGTTAAAAAAGAAATCGTTAAAATGTCCAGTGTTGTTAGTAAGACATCACTCCAAATCTCTCAATATAAAATAATTCAATATGAGTTTTACGCTTATGAGAGCAAAAACGTTAAATGGAGTGTGTCCCTCCGCCAAAGCCACGGGGAGGCCACACTGGGGAGGGCATGAAGCAGAGGTATACATAGGTTTTACATGTTAATATTATGTACCCCGTTATCCCGATGTGTGCGTCAGATCAAACTAAAAACAGCATCTTTCCAGCTGTTGATGTAAAATCAATGTGAAGTAATAAGCATATATAAAACTAAATAGGACAGCCAGGAATTTCTATTAACTTAACAACCAAATATTAAAATCACACACCGGGGCTGGTGGGGTCATACAAAGTAGTGTTACATGGAATTATACGACATAAGGGAGTGGGGGTGGATGGAGTGGGGGGAAATATGTAACTTAGTAATATTATTGTTTATAAGATAAACATTTAGGACATTTTCAGGACATATTTAATATTTAATAAGCATCTCCATGACACCAAAAGTATAGGGTTGACCCCACACTCATCCTGTCATGGAGTCCTATCAAAAGTCAGCTAGACATGTCCACGACTTAGTCGTGGCGCATTATATATATAAAAGTATGTGATTGGTCCTGGACCGTTGTGCCTGCGTTGTCATCAGACTCAAAAATCACCCCAACGCGTCCACCGGATCAGTCCCATATTATAACTGTATCAATTAAGTAGTTTATAATATTCATATGAAGAATAACGTACGTCTCTTTGTTGACTTCCACCCAGAGAGCTAGTACAGCGACCGTCTAACCAGGTGGCAGTCAGTATTGAGTATGACCCTAAGTATGTTATTCTTAAGGAGTTTATATATTCTGCTTTTACTTACGTAGACTAATAAGTAATCATCTAATAGAAAGGGTTTACAATTTGGTAAAATTATACTGAATAAATGAATAAACCATCAGTGTTTTCGAGCCTAGCAGAAAAAACACACAAGCTAATCCACTCGGCCGTCCAACATTGTAGTTTAGTCTAAATCTTCTTTTCAAATTGTGTGCCCAGGATGAAAGAACTGAGAGCGCTAAATACTTGAACTCTATGTTTTTTGATAGGATCAAAATGTTAGTTAAATTAAAGGGTAATGATAAGTTTAGCAATTTTAATTTTAAGATATCTCTCTGTATTTCAAACTGACTACAATCTAGTAAATAATGTTCTGTAGACTTTTTACCGCGGAGCTAGTCGCTATAGACCCTTAAATGGATTATTAAATAAAAGTTATGAAGGTCGTCAATTATGTGGCTGCCTAAACTAGCCGGTAATAGAGTGTACCCCATTCTCAGTCTTGTAATTACTTTATCGATAAGCCTATTGGTAGAAAATGGTTCCTCAATTTTGTAGTTTGTTTTAAGTATAGAGAAAGTATGGAACTTGTTAATTTGATTAGTTAAATAATGATCTACTTTGTTGTTTATTATTTTCCGAATTTGTGAGTAAATTTCAGTATGTCCTAATGGGATTTGTTTGTCAACGGCAGTGGTGTTCAAGCCTGATTTACAGGCTTGGTCGGCTTTTTCGTTACCGACTATACCAACATGAGCCGGGCACCACTCCAAGTTTACAGAAAGTTTTAAAATATGGCAATTATTTAATTTATATAGAATATTTTCAGAAGATCAGGGCGAGTTCTACTCGTTCTGTCTTTAATAAGACTTGAAAGCGAGTCTGAGAAAATAACTGAGAATGGAGGCTTTTATTTAATAATCCATTTAAGGGCTCTGTCTATAGCGACTAGCTCCGCGGTAAAAATTGAGAGACCGTCAGAGATTCTAGTAATTTTAGTAATATCTTTTGTTGGTATAACAAAGGCTGATGCTACATGTCCTGAGACAGGATCTTTGGAACCATCGGTATAAATTTGTAAAAAGTTATTATATTTACTATCCTTATGTTGTAGGAAGTTCAGTTTAATTTCTGATGCTTCATCGTTTTTGTTTTTTTCAGAGGAAAGGGAAATGTCTACATTAGGTTGAATTAGAGTCCATGGAGGGACCACTCCTACTGAAAAATCTGCAATTTGATATTGGTCTAGGTCATATTCCTCTATTAAATTATAAACGGTTGTGCCGAATGGCTTGGGATTTTTACTAAATCTATTAAGACATTGAGTATTTACAAAAATATTATTTACTGGATTTGATTCCTTTTTTGTCTGGACCCTGGCCCAGAAACGATGCATCTATTTTTCTCTATGAATATGTAATGGCAAAACGCCAGCCTCATGTTCCAAAATATGCTGTGGAGTAGAATTTAGGGCTCCCAGTGCAATTATAAGACATTTATTTTGTAATATATCAAGTCGATGAAGTAGTGATTTTGAGGCACATGAATATACATGGGATCCGTAATCAAGTTTGGATCTTATTAAAGTTTATATAAAAGTGTTAATGCTTTTTTATCGGATCCGAAATCAGTACCTTTTAGCATTCTTAATAAATTTAAATCCTTTTCGCATTTGTTTAAAAGGTTATATATATGGGCTGTAAAATTTAACCTTCTATCCCAGATAAGGCCTAAAAAAGTGACTGTGTTGTTAAATATAATTTTAGTATTACCCAGAAAAAGATCTGTAGAAGTGTGGGCGGTATTTCCAAATATAATCCCTGTAGTTTTACAAGTGGAGATTTTAAATCCCCATTTTTTAGCCCAATCCCAAATTAAGTTTAGTCCCTTTTGTGCTTTAGCTTGTAATGTATCTATACGTTTCCCAGAAATCCATGCGCCACTATCATCTGCAAATTGACTAACGACCAAACCGGAATCTTGAACTACATTAGGTAGGTCGTTAATTAGAATGTTAAAAAGGAGCGGAGAAATAATAGATCCTTGTGGAGTACCACGTTCTAATAGTTCTTTTTCAGAAAGATCTTCATCAACCTTTACTTGAATTTTTCTATCCTGGAGAAAGGCCTTGACAAAATAAAAACAGTTTCCTCGAATTCCGAGGTCAAATAATTTGGATAATATTCCAGTATGCCAGGCTAGATCGAAAGCCGCCTGGAGATCAAGAAAGATGGCTAGAACAGATCGGCTCTTGTTTTTAGCAAATAAGATGTCATGTTGTAATCGGGTTTTTAGCAAATAAGATGTCATGTTGTAATCGGGCTAGCTGATCTTGCCCTTTTCTAAATCCTGACTGAAATTTATTAATTAAACCCTTAGATTCTAAAAAGTGTTCAAGTCGGTTTTTAACCATAAATTCCATTAGTTTACTTGGATGGGACGTTAAACTGATGGGTCGAAAAGATTGTGGGTCGTTGTTTTTTTTATTAGGTTTATGTATTGGAATGACACAGGCCAGTCTCCAGCATTCAGGATAGTTATTAGAAGACCATATTTTATTATATAGAGTAAGCCAAATATTTAAAGTAGAATCCGGCATATGTTTGAATAGTTGATATGAGAGTTTATCGGGTCCCACGGCTGATTTTTTCCTGCTAGCAATTGTTTTAATTCTATTAGAGTAAATGGTATATTTAAGGTGGAATCGTCATCTTCAATATTATTATTATTTATTTTATTTTTAAATTCGGTTTCAAAGACCGTCTGATAATTGATCGTTGCCTCTGAAAGATTTTCTTTGCTTGAAACTTTGGCAAAGTGTTTAGCTAGTAAGTTAGCTTTGTCTTTGTTAGTTGTGGCATTACTGAATTTTGTTTTAAGAAGGGGAATGCTGGAAAAAGAGTTGCCACGTATTTTATTAAATGTTTTTGAATTGTTTTGTTTTAAGGAACCAGTTATTTTTCTTGGCTTGGGTTACAACTGTTTTAGCTTCCTGTTCCGCCTTTTTATAATTTAATAGATTTATTTCAGAGGCTTCTTTTTTAAGTTTATTCAGAAGATATTTTCTATTTTTAACTGCTGCTTTGCATTCTGAATTCCACCATGGGACATTTTTCTTTTTGGGGTTGTTATATGTTGGAATACTTTCATGCATAATATTAAGAAGACTATCGGTTAACTTGTTATTAAAAGTGTTGATATTATCAGATTAATATCTTTACATAATATATTAAAAAGATCCCAGTCTGCCTTATTGAAATTTAACTTGTTTTGATTGTAACTTTCTTGATTAATTTTAGAAGAACTTAGTTGTATTGACATATGTATAGAAAAGTGGTCAGAACCCCAGTTATCCGCTAATACTGTCCAGTGTGTTTTTTGTGCTAAATATCTAGAAGTAACTGAGAGATCAATACAAGTAAGGTTACCATTGTGTGTATCAAGACGTGTGGGTGAGCCGTCATTCAGGAGGACTAGATCGAACTCGTCCAACCATTTGACTATTGCTTTTCCTTGTTTTGTAATTTTTTCCGAGCCCCATGCAAAGTGATGGGCGTTAAAATCGCCTGAAAAAAGAATATTCTTTACCTTTAAAGGTAGAATAACATCGTATATTGCTTTAAGAGATTGGTAGTCACAATTACGTGCGTATAAATTTGACAGAATAAAAGTAAAATCTTGAAAGTAGATTTTAAATAATTGTACTTCAATAGCTGTAAAACCATCTGTATCTTTCGGATCTAAAATTTCAATCTTTTCACAATTAATATAATTTTTGAAGTAGACGGCCAACCCTCCACACGTATTGGTGTCTTTTTATTGAACTTGGTTTCCTGAATACAAAGAATATCAACTTCAGGATTAAGGTCCAGGAATACTTTGATCTCAGAGTGCTTTATATGGGTTAAGCCTCCGGCATTAAAAGATATAATATTCACAGATTTATTCACTTCGAAAAGAAATTATTTATACACTTTTTAAGATTTGAATTTTGTCGTTTAGTTGCCACCGAGGAAGAAGTTGGTTTACGTGGAGTTTTAGTTCCTTTAAGGGTTCCTTGAGTTTTCCTCGGTGTTTTCTTTATGTTTATCTTGCTATTATTTTTGCTAGTAAAATTGTGTGGCTTATGCTTATTCAATAGCAGATTTTCTGGAGGAAGTATGGGGCCAGGAGGGGGTGGGGTGTCCAATGTATTATGGGTGTGGGAGGGAGGTTGGTCAATACACCTAGGACCCACTATGCCCTTAAGGATTTCCCTATGTATGTGATTGATTAACAACGGGCCAGTAGGTCTAGATTTTTCGTTTATCAATCTAATCGTTAATTTTGTAAGTATTTCAATGTTGGTAATTATAGGAATAGAATTGTTTAGTACTTGGACTTTTACTGGGGTGGTTTGAGACGAGTTATCATAAAATGTAGGTGTGTTTTTAATCGGGGTACTAATAGTCGGAGTTTCATCGATCCCCACCAGATCTAGTATTGAAATCTGTTCTAAGGTTTTTGCTGTTGTTGATGAGAAGCTGAAGGAGTTATCTATAGTTAAAAGTGATGTATTTTGGGTTACATTGAACATGCTGCAGTCGTTAATAGTTTTTGAAGTGCCCAATGAATAATCAGAAGAGTTTGGTGTTTAATTTTTCGCTCCGGGGTGTTAGATGGAGTAATGAACTTTTGTTTTTGAGTCCTTGGTGGGATTTCGACTTGATTCCGCGATTGGCTATTAAGGGAGATAGATTGTTCGGTTATTGTTTCGTCTATAATTAAAACCCCCTTGTTTCCTATAGAATTTAATGTCTTGATATGAAGACTTAGTAATGTCTACTTTATGGGAGGCGTTGATCCACAGTAGACGTATTCCCGTTTAACACAGGGGCCTGGTTATATTTAAGAGAGCCAATTTGTAATGTTGTTATGGGGGGAGTGGTAAGTTTACTAGTGGAAATGTGGCTCTTAATATCAATAGTTTTGACAACTAGGTCAGCATATGTAAGTCGGGATTTAACCGGCGACTTAGGGTCAAAGTTTCCGTTGGAGATTGGTGGGGTGGGGGTATTTCAAGTACGGCCCCCTCACTTATTAACCTTGGGTGGTGATAAAAAGGAAGCAGAAATATCTGTATGTGGGGAGGGAGGGGCGGGGGTGTCCATGTCCCAACTCGGGGTCTGTAAGTTTTGAGACCATGTAGATATGAACTCAGGATCATCCTGTTTTGCTTCTATTGGGCGATCCCGTGTTTTATGGTTTGGGGACCACTCATCACGACCAGAGGCTGCGGCCTTAATTGGGGGCTGGATAATAGTCCGCCCTTGGCTTTTATTGGCCTTTGATTTGCCATATATTTCAATGGCTACAGTCCATGAGGTTCTGTTCCTCTTGGCTATCTTTGTGATCTCAATGGCTGAGATATATATGGAGCAGCCCCTGAATCGTGTCGAGTGTTCCCCACCACAGTTAATACACATATTAAAACAATCCCTAGTATGGTGGGACTGGGCACATTTGGCGCAGGCTACAGTGCCTGCACATTTGTCATATTTGTGCCCAAATCCCTGGCATTTAAAGCAGCGGATCAGAGGGGACACAAAGGCAGTAAACGTGCGGTGTATTTTAAGGAGTCTCGGGAGTGAGTCCCCGCCAACAACAACCTTGACAGCTCCGGTCTGCCTGCCAAACTTATTAAGTAAGACCGAGAGAGAGAGTATACTGGGGACGTTATCGTGTTCGTCCACCAATTCCTGTTTAAGTTCCGATAGATTTGTGTCCACTGGAACATTATGTATTACTCCCTCTCTGGTAATGGTGGCAGGCGTGATCATAAGTATCTCCAAGTCATCGAAGTAGATAGGGCTTGATTTAAAGATCAAGCTCTTGGCTTCCGACGACTTAGCTTCTATAAGAAGATCCCCAGATTTTAGTGGGATGACCCTGCTGATCTTATGTATTGCTACCCTCTATATAAATCGATTTCTTCTTTGTAGGCGTGTCTTTATTTGTAACTTCATGTTCACCAGCTCATGTCGAAATCGGGTATTTAAGCGAGCAAATATCACGCAGGACATCATTTATTGTATAGACATCGACCAGTGCACATCGTACCTGTACACAGGTAACATTATGATTTACAGAAGAAAAAAGATTTGTCTCTTTCGGGACTCGAACACACGACCTTCTGATTTCAAGCCAGGTACTCTACCACTGAGCTATAACGCTGCTTGAGAAAAATGGTATACAAACTACAATTTATTATGAGGCAAAATAACTTAACATATATTTTAACGCAAATCCAGATGAATCCATAAATATACAGACCATCTTGTCGATATGTTATCGATATGAAACCAATGTTCCGCCTCAAAACAACCATATATCGACTTGTTATTTAGCGCATGATGAGTTTGTTTGTATGCTAGTTATTACGAAATATTTAGTGTTAATAATGCTAGAACAAACCAATAAATAGCCTTGGTCTAGTGGTTAAATGTACGGCTTTCAAAACTTAAAAGCGCAACGGCTGTGGTTCAAATCCCGTTCCGGGCAAGTACTTTTTTTATCACATATATTCTGAAGCTGTATATTTATCGATGTTACCTGTACGAAGGATAATTAAAAATGTGATATTTTACGTGTGTGTGTGTGTAATTCTAAGGTTTATAGTCCGTCCGCCAACGAACACGTCAGGGTATACCTGACGCGATGGGCACAATAGAGTCTAGACTTTTAAAGGTGTAATTTTGAATTTTGAAGCTGATCTAGACCTTGCCAACAGGTCTGTTTAATGCCTAAATATGTGCTAAAAACGGTGTCAACAACAGCGGTTAATTCAACCTAATTTCGTGTATTGACACCTTCCGGTCCTAGCTTTGTTTGGCGTTGTGTTGTATGTGGTGCATGCTTGTCTTGTAGTGTTATGATTATGTTTTTAACATATCATATTTGCTGGGGTTTGATGAGGGGTATGCCTGTACTACGCCATCTTGGGGATGATTAGCGTGTCCATTTGCAGCATACTAATACTTGTGGTCATCGAACTGGGGCCTGTTCGGTTATTTCTGTGTTGTATGTTTGTACATGTTGGAGCATTTGTTGGTGTTAAGTTTGTTGGTTGCTATGCCTGGGGCATAGCGTGTGTGTCTGGTCTGAGGTACTGTGGCAGCAATTCCACATCTTGTTCGCGCAAGGGGTTTGCTACCACTGGGAAGGAAAGGCCAATTATGGTCGCTAACGGTTTCCAGTCAAGATTGCCCCAGTGGGATGTGTCCCACAGGTTGGTGATGAAAGGGACCGTAGGGAGGCGCTCCCTAGTCCTAAATGGGTATGTGCCGTGTTTACTGGTTTTAGAGTTAACATTACTTTTGTACTTAGTTAAGCACTATTACACTATTATTACTGTAGTTGTTGGATTTTAAGACGGTCACATCCCTTATGGTATAATGCACAATAAAAATTTAATGTTTTTGTATGGCTTCTATTGGTATACTTATTTGCTTATTTATTTGTTTTTTACTTATAATTGTTATAATACAAAAATTCGAATGCCTAAAAAGTGGCCTAATATGTGCTATTCCCACTATAACACCGCTCGATATTTCCGTGGGACGCGTTTTATTGTATTTACTTATTCGTCGGACGCGAACGTCAATGGTATTTACTTATATAGACAAATTTAATATCTTGTCCATACACGTGAACGTACGTTAATACACGGGGTATATGTATATATATATACACGTATATTGGGTGATACCATATATTAGGTAATTATATATAAGGATAATATAAGATTTCATACATACACATAGATATACATACATCCATACATAGTAGATACATACAGAATAATATCATTACAGGTAGTTATTATATTTCGTACACACTCATACATATACACATTTTACTTATTCCCTATATGTTTCATTTTAATTGCGTCGACCTTAACCTGCCGTGTTCTACTGGCCTGATCTGCCCTACTTGCGTGTCCTACTTAAAAATATGTGTTTATTGCCGAGTTTCTTAACTATGTTATTCAGGGTCAGGGTCGATATAAGTGTCAAGGTCGGATTTGTCAATTTGGACAAAGCGCGGACCGGATGGAAATCACTTGGTTTTACAGTGATATTATTACTGATTTTATGATCGAAATATACGATAAGCAAGGCACAACACACCATAATACAAATCATATCAGCACCCACAGACTCAGGACAACCTAGAGGCGAGACGGTTAGACAATGCAATATCAGCATGTTCATGAGAAACCCCATACCAACTATGTGTTTAGGGCACCACAGGAACAGTTAGATCTTCCATCATCAACCTAATCCTGGAATCTGTACTTGGTGAAGTTTTTCATATATAAGTATGTGAGACTTGTCAAACATGTCACTGTTTTTTAAGTTTACTGACGGTCCCATCCCTTCTGATGGGATGAGCACTTAGTGGGTTAAATTTACAGAATAATTATATAGATCATTGTACGCTTATGTGCTTATGTTTTTAAGCGCTATTATTACTGTTTTTATGAACGAAATTGACAATAGGCAAGGCAAATACAAATTCACAAGATAATTACTACACAGTTCAGTACTAAAACAATTATCTTGTGGTTTTCATACATACATATATATATACATACATCTATTTAGCTACACATACTCTCATACATTTCTCTAACTGGTAACTATAACCGTGCCTGCTATGTACGTCTATTCATATTCCTTTAAAACACCCCACAGTGGTGTCGCGCCACCCCATCTTTTAAGTCTTCTTGAAGTCTAAGCTAGAATACGTTTGCACGCCCCAAAGACTACGGCGAGCAGCATTTCGCCGTGTTTTTGTCAGTGGAGAGACTCGCCCACTATGTAGGTGTAGTTCCTTCATAGTTTAGGCATTGATTTGGTAGCGCGGCCTCACCGTGTGATGTTGTCACCATTATTGATATGGGGTCCGGTGCCGCGTCCTCATCGTTAACCTTACTCAGCGCTCACAGAGCTGGTTCCAGGGTGAGTTACAACCCCAGTCACTACCGAGTATCAGGAAGGATGGCGGATTTGGCCATGGGCCCATATTACAATGTCCGTGTGCACCATACTTATAGTTTATACTGTTCATCTTCTCTATTTACCTAACCTTTTTTATCTGTTATATTGTATTCTGCCTATCATGATATGGTTTGTCCTATTCTAAGTTTTAAGCGAGTGTTAGGGCCCGTACTCAAACTTAATGACTCGGATTCCACGGTCAGGACCGCGCAGTTCAGAACCAGGGTGCAGGACCGCGTTTTTACGCGGCGCCGCCTGAGTTATGAACCATGGAAATCGCTTGAACCCCGCCGTTATCACAGTACCACAGAAAACATTCCTTGTGCAGATGAAGCCCCACATTAGACTCAACTAATCGTTTTTAACTTTCGCTATGTTTTATAGTAATAGGGCTTTTTGACTTGTCCATATCTTGGTATGTTTACATTAGCTATATAATCATACATTTATATTTACATGTTACATGTTCGATCCCCATTTAGTTGAAATTATGGTTTATTTTCGTTTTACAAAACGGATTGAAAATGGACCAATCAGGGATTTGTTGGTTTTTTTGTTTCGCGAAACGGATTGAAAATAAACCAATCAGGTGTAAGTTGCATTTTCGTTTTGCAAAACGGATTGAAATTATCCGCGCGGTCCAAAGTGAGAGCACCGTTAATACAATGTTGTTTTTTTAATGGTTTTTACATTATGGGTTCCACCCCTACTTGCTTTCCCATCCCTCTTTCGGTGCCCATGGGAGCAAAGCATGTAACTACCACCTTATACCGGGGGGCAATGGTGCTGCAAGCAGTGTGTGGGTCCATTTACTTGGTGTTTTATCGTTAATAAGTCGTATTGTGCTATGTTGGTAGAATATCAAATGTGTGCAATTCCGTTTATGCATTTATATTAATGATGGCAGAAGTTAAGATCAGATGAACAGTATGCCCCCATATGGCTAAATATACACATAGACCCATACATTTCATGCTACATACGACATATACCGACATACATATTCCTTTACTGGCTGTTTGCTACGTAGATAAGACCACACACATGTACACCATATGAGTTTAATATATATGAGGATCGTCCGGTACACATATTACGCAAGACATTGACTGTTACATGCATGTCGGCGATCCCCATATACATAAATATCACCACTTGTGCCTTTTTACTGAGTACTTAGCGGCAACAGAGCATGTTTGATTCTGTATAAAACTCCTGTCGATCGGAGGAACTTAAATACCGCTTTCCGCGTTTCTACTGCATATTGAGTTTCCGGGAATAATAGCGCTTTTTGGTTTATTATCTTTAATCCTAACTTGAGAAGGTCGGTTTTTAGTGTTTCGCGTTGGCTTAAGTATAAGGGGCATAGACCCGAGGGATCAAAGAAGGTGTGGTCAAATGATCCGTTTTGACCGCATGTTTCGCAATCTGTGCTTATTCCGTTGCTAGTTTTTATCTTATCATTGTCTCCTAGCCGGCTATGTCCTAATCTTAGTCGGGTATATGCAATATCCATGCGCCTATCATCGCTATATTGTATTACTTTATTTGGTACATAGGGGTGCATGGAGATACGTTGTGTGGTAGCTTTTGACCAATATTGCTTCCATTCACTTGTCATTTTAGCTTTAATTATCGAATATACTTCTTTAATGCCTAATGGCATGGATATTGGGGTGCCTTTGCTTGCTCCTCTGTTAGCCCAGTAGTCCGCCCTTTCATTCCCTTCTATATCTACGTGGCTGGGGATCCAATTCATTTCTAACAGTATGTTTAGTTCTGAAATGGTGTTGATTTGTTTTAGGATCGAATAAGTTAGGTCGGGTCTACTATTGTTAGTACCATTATCTATCTATTGATTGTAGTGAACTCAGACTGTCGCTGAATATCACCACTTTTTCGGGTTTGAGAGTTATTATCCATTCGAGCGCCATTCGAATCGCAACTAGTTCGGTTGTGTATACTGATAACCTATGGTCTACTTTATAACCTTTTTCTAAAATCAAAGTATTGTTGGTACTGTATATGCAAATTCCCGATCCGGCTATTTCTTTCTCGGGGTTTTTACTCCCATCTGTATATATTTTGACATAATCCTTATAGTTGCTGTCTATATGATCTATACTTATATTGCGTGCTATCGCGGGTTCTGTTTGTTTTTTATTAATTAAGTGGGTGAGATCGAGGCACGGCTTTAAGGTTCGTATTAGCGTATTATCGGGGTAGACGGGTTTTGATATTGATAGATTGGTCATGTTATGTTTACTTAACAAGGTTTGTATTTGCTGAGTATATGGGAGTTTTAGGCGAGTAATATCTTTTTTATGTTCGAATATGCCTATCCTTGTTATTTTCGCGTTAATTGCGAGGTTTTGCTTTAGCCGGGTTGATCTTGCCCTCGGTGTATAAAGAGTGGCGTTTCTGCGCATTCCGCCATGAGTCCAATTATGTTGGTTGACCTGTGTGCCCCTGTGGCGATACTGAGGGCTTTATTTTGTATCACCTGTAATTTATGTAGTAACCCGTCGGACGCGGAGGCATATGCTATGTCTCCATAACTGATTTTACTTAAAATTAACGCTTTGTATAGATTGATTAAGGATGTTTTATCTGCACCGTACGTGCTGTTAGTTAACATTCTAAGCAGGCGCATATCCTTATTACATCTTTCTATGACATAAGTGATGTGTTTTTTCCATGTCAAATGCCTGTCGAAGTACATTCCCAGGAGTCTACTGTTTTGTTACATAGTTTCAATTTTTTAAGTTTAAATTCTTTTTCGGGATATCTTCTTGGTTTTGATATTATCATGACCTGGGTTTTTTCGGGGTTTATTTTCATACCCCACGTTATTGACCACTTTTCGATTTTGGACATCAGTTGTTGCCGGACTTCGAGATTTTATCCACATGGCCCCGTCATCGACGTATTGGGCGAGATTGGTGTGATTTAACCGTGTTGTAATAGTTTCGTTGTGCTCTGTTACCGCCAATTTTAGAGTATTCATGTATATACAGAAAATGATTGGGGATAAAACGCTACCCTGGGGACCCATTTTCTGCTATTTTGGTGTCGGATACATGACCATTTACTTTAACTTTAATTTTTCTTTCCATTAAAAATACATTGAGCCATTTGAGTAGTCTCCCCCTGATTCCCAGATGATACATTAACATGAGGGCTCCCTTGTTCCAGTGAATATCAAAGGCATTACTAAGGTCCATGAACACCGTTAGTAAGTAGTTATTTTCAAGTTGGGCTTGTCTACCATTATTTTCTATTCGTGCGAGGTGGTCGGTGCAGGAGTGGTATGGCCGGCATCCTGACTGATCTATTGACATTAGGCCCTGTGTTTCTACATAGGCTATAATTCTGGGTTTTATCATTTTTTGCATGATTTTAGAGAGTACTGGGGTCAGGGATATAGGCCTGTACGACGATGGGAGGGTTTTATCTTTTCCCATTTTTAGGATGGGGGATTCACTCCATTCTTCGGGGTGTGTTCCGGTTGACCAGGAATAGTTATACAGTTCGACCAGTTTGATTTTGCCATTTGTTGTGAGGTTAATTATCATGTCGTAATGAATACTATCTTCCCCCGGGGCTTTGCTGTTACATGTTAGGAGGGCTAAATTGAGCTCAGAGAGTGTAAATGGCTTATTAAATTCGCAGTCAGAGTGGTCTCCCTCTGTTTCCATTAATTTATCATACGTTGTTTCATTTACTTTCTTTAATTTTAGAAATTGTTCGTCATAATTCATATCACTGCTTACTTTCTGATATTAGGATGCTAGTACGTTTGCTTTAGTTTGGTTATCATATATTTCTTTTTGATCCTGTACTAAAGTGGGTATCGGTTCCATTGGTTGACCTTTGAACCTTTTAACTATATTCCAGACTTGTTTTGATGTTGTTTTGTAGTTAATTTGGGATATGAATTGTTTCCAGCATTCATATTTTGCTTTTTTTATAGTGTTTTTGGCTATGGATCTCTGGGTTTTGAATTTTTTCCAGGTTTCATCATTTTTATTGAACTTATATGTTTTTCTGAGGTTTTCCCTTTTTTTAATATCTATTTTGCATTGGTCTGTCCACCAGGGAAAAACGTTCTTTCTTTTCTTTATGCCGGCTTTAGTTTTTGGTATTGCCGTTTTGCACACATTTTGTAGTTCTGTTGTAAAAGCATTGTATTTACCTTGGAAATTGGTCTCAGGGGTGTTGTAGTCGAAGTGTTGGTCACATGTGTGTTTATACTTATTCCAATCTGCCTTATCTACCTTCCATTTAGCTGGAATTACTATGGGCTGGTACTGGGTTTTGAAATTAACGCTAGTGATTGTAGGGTAATGGTCGCTTCCTATAGTGTTATCAAACACACTACAGGTTGCTTTATAGGCTATACTATTTGAGACTATACTGAGGTCTAGGGTAGAGTCCCGTTGACCGTCCTCACCTAATCTAGTGGCCTGATTATTATTAATTATTTGCATATTCCTGTTATTAATGGTTTCTATAAGATACGTAGCCTGATTGTCATGCCTTGGATCGCCCGGGGGGTTCCACAATGGATTTTTTAAATTGAAGTCCCCGGTCATGATTGTACAGTGTGTTGTATTGTTACATAACGCTCTTATATTATTTTCATTGGCATAGTCGGTGTGAGCGATGTAGACATTAATTATAACCACGTTTTGTGTGGTTCCCTGTATTTTGACAGAGTTGTATTCTATGTTTTCTATTGTTTTGACTTTGTTTTCTATAAATTGGATCCCTAATCTAACATAAATCGCTACCCCCCCACCTTTTTGAGTGCCTGGCCTTTGGGTATTAATTGGTGTTTGATATCCAATTAGTTTTACGGCCTTTTCTTTTGAAAATGTTTCTTGAATGCAAATTACATCAAGTTTAGGGTTCATATCTTCTAATACCTGCTGGAGTTCTGTTGCTTTATGCGCTTTTCTCCCCGTGAGGCCCCTGGCGTTCCATGACATGATGTGATATTTTACGCATCGATTTCTGCCTTATATACCGACTTTTGGGGTGTTCGTCGATTTGAAACTATTTCACACGTGACTCATTCATAATCATGAGTTATTACCAGTTAATATAGAGGTACCGCTATATTGATATAATGATTTTGCCAAATTTTTTGACAAATTTGCAAAGGGACGTGAATCGCGACATCGTCCCCTCCACACCTCATGATTGGCTGAACATCAGCCTGACCCAAATCAATACCATTCGGCTCGTCAATTATTCCGGATTTATTAAGCAATCGTTCGAAATCAATAAACGGGCGCTGTGTAGTATTACCCTTGCTGGTTGGGTCGATTTCGACCTCTTCCTCGTCCGCATGTAGACGAACGGTTTCAATATTCTCCGGAGCCGGCGCCGGTGTCTCCGATTTCTTTGCCTTCTTCGTTGCCGGTGAGGCCATCGTCCCCACAGATTGGCTTCTGGTCGTTCGCTTTTTTGATCTGGCATCAACCCTAGCTTTACCACGACCGGACATGCTTAAAATCGTTAAGATTACTCGGATGATAATTTACTTCGAACTTTCTTTTTCGCAGGAATTAAACTTTATCGCGCATGCGCAGTTGTTAAATGATTCAAAAGTACAAGTCGGCATCTCCCTCAACTATACTCGTACGCGAAAATAAAGCTGGCTATTTTTAACAAGTGGCAATAGCCAAACATAATTAAAACTGTTCCACTGTAATATATATATTCATTCTCTGAATGAAGTATCTATGTTTGTTTGTACTCTTCTCTGAAATACTATGTATTGTATTCCGCCTTGTTAGGCAATAAACATGTAAATGTTATGCCAAATAAAATATTGAATTAAATTGAATTGTTTGTTTGTTTTATACGCCTTTCACGCTTTTTATATATGTGTTGATCTTTGATTATCATACAAAACATATGCACTTTGTGTTTGGTGTAGTTTTAAGTGGGTTATAACTGGTTTTAACCAAAAACATTTGTTTTATTACTTGGCCATTTTGAAGGTGTTCTTTTTCCTCCTGGATTAGCATGTATATTTTATGGAAGGGTAAACTTTTTTTCTCAATTAAACCGTACCTGTTGATGATTGCAAGTAATAACATACATATTGAAATTGTGTTTAGGGTAGTTTTGAAGTGGGTAATGACTTTGATTTTAGCGAAACAATTATTTTTACTTCATTTTTAAAAAAAACAACATGTATATTTTATGGAAAGGTAAACTTTTTTCTCCTTACTTTACCTGCTGATGATTGCAAGTAATAACAGACATATTGAAATTGTGGTTAGGGTAGTTTTTAAGTGGTTTATGACTTTGATTTTAACAAAGACATTTTTTTAACTTGGCCATTTTTAAAAAGAAAATAATCTTGAATCAACGTATATATTTTATGGAAGGGTAATTTTTTTTTCTCTTTTACGGAAGGGTAAACTTTTTTTCTCACTTATACCTGTTGATGATTGCAAGTAATTGGAATTGAATTGGATTTTATAGTCGCACCAACAGCTAAGGTCATATGGCGACTTTCCAGCTTCCACTTGTGGAGGAAGACCCCAGGTGCCCCTCCGGGCAATTTTCGTGCATTCCGCAATACATATTGAAATTGTATTTAGGTAGTTTTTAAGCACGAGCATCGATCATCTTTTTTCATCGCAATTTCACACTTCTTGGTTTGAGAAAACACTAAAAAAACAAACAATTAAAATGTGCTAAAAACACACGCAAATCGTGAAAAGGGTACATACAATTACGTTTTGCAGCAACTTACTTGGAAATGAGAGCATTTTACAATCATTGCATTTTGATTTTGTCAACAATTTTAACTGATTAAAATACTAAATCAGCCGACCTTAAAATCGAGAAGAAAACAAACAAACAGTAATATATTAAGTCGGTCGTTCACGTTTGCCGGTGTTATTATTTATTGATACATGCGTGTTTTGTTAATTACTCAATCGATTGTTATGCCAATACATTAATCACACCATTCTTAAGTGTTCACACAATGCAGTCGAGGTTTTACCAGTTGTTCTACAGAAAAGTTGAAAAGATAATTTAATTTTGCTCACTTAATAAATCATTTAAATGTACTGTATTGTTATCCTCACAAACATAATCTATACTGAAAAAATGAACCGCTTGATAATTGCGGCAGCACTTTTATTTTGTTTCTCCTCGTTCATTTAACCTTTGAAGAATTGTTTGAAATATCAATCAATAGAAAGGTTATTTATTTGGCTTTCTAACCATGCATCTTATGTAAGTATTCATTAAACAATACATGTATATGTTTCATGAACAAAACAATAAACACACGGTGATGTGCGTAAGCGCTTTAAGAAAAGGAAAAAAAGAGTTATATTTCCTTCCCAACTGGAGCTTTTACCGATTTATTTAAGCGTTATTTGGAATAAAATTACACAATTAGAAAGGTTATTTATTTGGCTTTCTAGCAATTAAAAATATGTAAAAACAAGAGGCCCAAGAGGGCCGGTGAACGCTCTACTGGCTAAAACAGCTCTTATATGGTAAATATTAGATAAAACATGAAGTAGCTACAGATTTAACAAAGGAAAATACAATATAGCATTTTTCAACAAATCAAGGATCTAGCTGGTTTTCGAAATTGTCCAAGATTTCATTGATTGATATACCGCACTTTGCACAACTAGACATCATACTGAGGCTTCCTGCCAAATTTCGTAGAAATCCAACAAGCCGTTTAGGAGTAGAGCCTACAAGAATGGGCCATAACTCCGTCAAAAATCAGCGAACTGGAACAAAAGCGATATATGTACAACTAGACATCTTACCGATGCTTCTTGCCAAGTTTCGTCGAAATATACATGCTTTACAAGCTTTGATACCTGAAATATATTACTTTATATGCTTTGATTACTTTATATGCTTTTCTATCTGAGATATAATACTATATATGCTTTGCTACCTGAAATATAACACTTTACATGCTTTGATACATGAATATAATACTTCATATGATTTGCTATCTGAAATATAATACTTTACATGCTTTGATACCTAAAATATAATACTTCATATGATTTGCTATCTGAAATATAATACTTTACATGCTTTGCTACCTGAAATATACTATATATGCTTTGCTACCTGAAATATAATACTTTACATGCTTTGCTACCTGAATATAATACTTGATATGATTTGCTACCTGAAATATACATACTTTACATGCTTTGCTACCTGAAATATAATACTATATATGCTTTGCTACCTGAAATATAATACTTTACATGCTTTGATACCTGAATATAATACTTCATATGATTTGCTACCTGAAATATAATACTTTACATGTTTTGATACCTGAAATATAATACTTTACATGCTTTGATACCTGAAATATAATACTTTACATGCTTTGATACTGAAATATGATACTTTACATGTTTTGATACCTGAAATATAATACTTTACATGCTTTGATACCTGAAATATACATACTTTACATGCTTTGATACCTGAATATAATACTTCATATGATTTGCTACCTGAAATATAATACTTTACATGTTTTGATACCTGAAATATAATACTTTACATGCTTTGATACCTGAAATATAATACTTTACATGCTTTGATACCTGAAATATACATACTTTACATGCTTTGCTACCTGAAATACAATACTTTACATGTTTTGATACCTGAAATATAATACTTTATATGCTTTGCTACCTGAAATATACATACTTTACATGCTTTGATACCTGAAATATAATACTATATATGCTTTGCTACCTGAAATATAATACTTTACATGCTTTGTTACCTGAAATATAATACTATATATGCTTTGCTACCTGAAATATAATACTTTACATGCTTTGATACCTGAATATAATACTTCATATGATTTGCTACCTGAAATATACATACTTTACATGCTTTGATAACTGAAATATAATACTTTACATGCTTTGCTACCTGAAATATAATACTTTACATGTTTTGATACCTGAAATATAATACTTTATATGCTTTGCTACCTGAAATATACATACTTTACATGCTTTGTTACCTGAAATATAATACTTTACATGCTTTGATACTGAAATATAATACTTTACATGTTTTGATACCTGAAATATAATACTTTACATGTTTTGATACCTGAAATATAATATACAATTATGGACTTTTCAGCTGTTATACATGATGTGATATGCACCAAAAAAATCATTATTGACCGAGGCGATAGCCGAGGTCAATAATGATTTTTTGGTGCATATCAACATCATGTATAACAGCTGAAAAGTCCATAACTGTTTTATTATATAACCCTCAATTTACAATTATATAAAACAGGTCAATATCAAAAAAACAATTATATAAAACAGGTCAATATCAAAAAAACAGGTCAATATCAAAAAAACAGGTCAATATCGCTAGATATTTTTTCTAAAAAATTATTTTTTAGCCAATGAAAACGCGTCTATTTATAGGTTATATAATAATACTTTATATGCT
Organism: Cyrtodaria siliqua; assembly: GCA_037043455.1. NCBI lineage: Eukaryota > Metazoa > Mollusca > Bivalvia > Adapedonta > Hiatellidae > Cyrtodaria > Cyrtodaria siliqua. The sequence continues at coordinate 48,864 of JAWPHD010008573.1, read as the reverse complement.
TTGCTACCTGAAATATACATACTTTACATGCTTTGATACCTGAAATATAATACTTTACATGCTTTGATACTGAAATATAATACTTTACATGTTTTGATACCTGAAATATAATACTTTACATGCTTTGATACCTGAAATATACATACTTTACATGCTTTGATACCTGAAATATAATACTTTACATGTTTTGATACCTGAAATATAATACTTTATATGCTTTGCTACTGAAATATAATACTTTACATGTTTTGATACCTGAAATATAATACTTTATATGCTTTGCTACTGAAATATAATACTTTACATGTTTTGATGCCTGAAATATAATACTTTATATGCTTTGCTACCTGAAATATAATACTTTACATGCTTTGATACCTGAAATATAATACTTTACATGTTTTGATACCAGAAATATAATACTTTACATGCTTTGATACCTGAAATATACATACTTTACATGCTTTGATACCTGAAATATAATACTTTACATGTTTTGATACCTGAAATATAATACTTTACATGCTTTGCTACCTGAAATATACATACTTTACATGCTTTGATACCTGAAATATAATACTTTACATGCTTTGATACCTGAAATATACATACTTTACATGCTTTGCTACCTGAAATATAATACTATATATGCTTTGCTACCTGAAATATACATACTTTACATGCTTTGATACCTGAAATATAATACTTTACATGCTTTGCTACCTGAAATATAATACTTTACATGTTTTGATACCTGAAATATAATACTTTATATGCTTTGCTACCTAAAATATACATACTTTACATGCTTTGATACCTGAAATATAATACTTTATATGCTTTGCTACCTGAAATATAATACTTTACATGCTTTGCTACCTGAAATATACATACTTTACATGCTTTGATACCTGAAATATAATACTTTATATGTTTTGCTACCTGAAATATAATACTATATATGCTTTGCTACCTGAAATATAATACTTGACATGCTTTGATACCTGAATATAATACTTCATATGATTTGCTACCTGAAATATACATACTTTACATGCTTTGATAACTGAAATATAATACTTTACATGGTTTGCTACCTGAAATATAATACTTTACATGTTTTGAAACCTGAAATATAATACTTTATATGCTTTGCTACCTGAAATATACATACTTTACATGCTTTGTTACCTGAAATATAATACTTTACATGCTTTGATACCTGAAATATAATACTTTACATGTTTTGATACCTGAAATATAATACTTTATATGCTTTGCTACTGAAATATAATACTTTACATGTTTTGATGCCTGAAATATAATACTTTATATGCTTTGTTACCTGAAATATAATACTTTACATGCTTTGATACCTGAAATATAATACTTTATATGCTTTGATACCTGAAATATAATACTTTACATGCTTTGATACCTCAAATATACATACTTTACATGCTTTGATACCTGAAATATAATACTTTACATGTTTTGATACCAGAAATATAATACTTTACATGCTTTGATACCTGAAATATACATACTTTACATGCTTTGATACCTGAAATATAATACTTTATATGCTTTGCTACCTGAAATATAATACTATATATGCTTTGCTACCTGAAATATAATACTTTACATGCTTTGATACCTGAATATAATACTTCATATGATTTGCTACCTGAAATATACATACTTTACATGCTTTGATAACTGAAATATAATACTTTACATGGTTTGCTACCTGAAATATAATACTTTACATGCTTTGATACCTGAAATATACATACTTTACATGCTTTGATACCTGAAATATAATACTTTATATGCTTTGCTACCTGAAATATAATACTATATATGCTTTGCTACCTGAAATATAATACTTTACATGCTTTGATACCTGAATATAATACTTCATATGATTTGCTACCTGAAATATACATACTTTACATGCTTTGATAACTGAAATATAATACTTTACATGGTTTGCTACCTGAAATATAATACTTTACATGTTTTGAAACCTGAAATATAATACTTTATATGCTTTGCTACCTGAAATATACATACTTTACATGCTTTGTTACCTGAAATATAATACTTTACATGCTTTGATACCTGAAATATAATACTTTACATGTTTTGATACCTGAAATATAATACTTTATATGCTTTGCTACTGAAATATAATACTTTACATGTTTTGATGCCTGAAATATAATACTTTATATGCTTTGCTACCTGAAATATAATACTTAACATGCTTTGATACCTGAAATATAATACTTTATATGCTTTGATACCTGAAATATAATACTTTACATGCTTTGATACCTGAAATATACATACTTTACATGCTTTGATACCTGAAATATAATACTTTACATGTTTTGATACCAGAAATATAATACTTTACATGCTTTGATACCTGAAATATACATACTTTACATGCTTTGATACCTGAAATATAATACTTTACATGTTTTGATACCTGAAATATAATACTTTACATGCTTTGCTACCTGAAATATACATACTTTACATGGTTTGATACCTGAAATATAATACTTTACATGCTTTGCTACCTGAAATATACATACTTTACATGCTTTGCTACCTGAAATATAATACTATATATGCTTTGCTACCTGAAATATACATACTTTACATGCTTTGATACCTGAAATATAATACTTTATATGCTTTGCTACCTGAAATATAATACTTTACATGTTTTGATACCTGAAATATAATACTTTACATGCTTTGATACCTGAAATATAATACTTTACATGCTTTGATACTGAAATATAATACTTTACATGCTTTGATACCTGAAATATAATACTTTACATGCTTTGATACTGAAATATAATACTTTACATGTTTTGATACCTGAAATATAATACTTTACATGCTTTGATACCTGAAATATACATACTTTACATGCTTTGATACCTGAATATAATACTTCATATGATTTGCTACCTGAAATATAATACTTTACATGTTTTGATACCTGAAATATAATACTTTACATGCTTTGATACCTGAAATATAATACTTTACATGCTTTGATACTGAAATATAATACTTTACATGTTTTGATACCTGAAATATAATACTTTACATGATTTGATACCTGAAATATACATACTTTACATGCTTTGATACCTGAATATAATACTTCATATGATTTGCTACCTGAAATATAATACTTTACATGTTTTGATACCTGAAATATAATACTTTACATGCTTTGATACCTGAAATATAAAACTTTACATGCTTTGATACCTGAACTATACATACTTTACATGCTTTGCTACCTGAAATATAATACTTTACATGTTTTGATACCTGAAATATAATACTTTATATGCTTTGCTACCTGAAATATACATACTTTACATGCTTTGATACCTGAAATATAATACTATATATGCTTTGATACCTGAAATATAATACTTTATATGCTTTGCTACCTGAAATATACATACTTTACATGCTTTGATACCTGAAATATAATACTATATATGCTTTGCTACCTGAAATATAATAATTTACATGCTTTGCTACCTGAAATATAATACTATATATGCTTTGCTACCTGAAATATAATACTTTACATGCTTTGATACCTGAATATAATACTTCATATGATTTGCTACCTGAAATATACATACTTTACATGCTTTGATAACTGAAATATAATACTTTACATGCTTTGCTACCTGAAATATAATACTTTACATGTTTTGATACCTGAAATATAATACTTTATATGCTTTGCTACCTGAAATATACATACTTTACATGCTTTGTTCCCTGAAATATAATACTTTACATGCTTTGATACTGAAATATAATACTTTACATGTTTTGATACCTGAAATATAATACTTTACATGTTTTGATACCTGAAATATAATACTTTATATGCTTTGCTACCTGAAATATACATACTTTACATGCTTTGATACCTGAAATATAATACTTTACATGCTTTAATACTGAAATATAATACTTTACATGTTTTGATACCTGAAATATAATACTTTACATGCTTTGATACCTGAAATATACATACTTTACATGCTTTGATACCTGAAATATATTACTTTACATGTTTTGATACCTGAAATATAATACTTTATATGCTTTGCTACTGAAATATAATACTTTACATGTTTTGATGCCTGAAATATAATACTTTATATGCTTTGCTACCTGAAATATAATACTTTACATGCTTTGATACCTGAAATATAATACTTTATATGCTTTGATACCTGAAATATAATACTTTACATGCTTTGATACCTGAAATATACATACTTTACATGCTTTGATACCTGAAATATAATACTTTACATGTTTTGATACCAGAAATATAATACTTTACATGCTTTGATACCTGAAATATACATACTTTACATGCTTTGATACCTGAAATATAATACTTTACATGTTTTGATACCTGAAATATAATACTTTACATGCTTTGCTACCTGAAATATACATACTTTACATGCTTTGATACCTGAAATATAATACTTTACATGCTTTGCTACCTGAAATATACATACTTTACATGCTTTGCTACCTGAAATATAATACTATATAAGCTTTGCTACCTGAAATATACATACTTTACATGCTTTGATACCTGAAATATAATACTTTACATACTTTGCTACCTGAAATATAATACTTTACATGTTTTGATACCTGAAATATAATACTTTATATGCTTTGCTACCTGAAATATACATACTTTACATGCTTTGATACCTGAAATATAATACTTTATATGCTTTGCTACCTGAAATATAATACTTTACATGCTTTGATACCTGAATATAATACTTCATATGATTTGCTACCTGAAATATACATACTTTACATGCTTTGATAACTGAAATATAATACTTTACATGGTTTGCTACCTGAAATATAATACTTTACATGTTTTGAAACCTGAAATATAATACTTTATATGCTTTGCTACCTGAAATATACATACTTTACATGCTTTGTTACCTGAAATATAATACTTTACAGGCTTTGATACCTGAAATATAATACTTTACATGTTTTGATACCTGAAATATAATACTTTATATGCTTTGCTACTGAAATATAATACTTTACATGTTTTGATGCCTGAAATATAATACTTTATATGCTTTGCTACCTGAAATATAATACTTTACATGCTTTGATACCTGAAATATAATACTTTATATGCTTTGATACCTGAAATATAATACTTTACATGCTTTGATACCTGAAATATACATACTTTTCATGCTTTGATACCTGAAATATAATACTTTACATGTTTTGATACCAGAAATATAATACTTTACATGCTTTGATACCTGAAATATACATACTTTACATGCTTTGATACCTGAAATATAATACTTTATATGCTTTGCTACCTGAAATATAATACTATATATGCTTTGCTACCTGAAATATAATACTTTACATGCTTTGATACCTGAATATAATACTTCATATGATTTGCTACCTGAAATATACATACTTTACATGCTTTGATAACTGAAATATAATACTTTACATGGTTTGCTACCTGAAATATAATACTTTACATGTTTTGAAACCTGAAATATAATACTTTATATGCTTTGCTACCTGAAATATACATACTTTACATGCTTTGATACTGAAATATAATACTTTACATGTTTTGATACCTGAAATATAATACTTTACATGATTTGATACCTGAAATATACATACTTTACATGCTTTGATACCTGAATATAATACTTCATATGATTTGCTACCTGAAATATAATACTTTACATGTTTTGATACCTGAAATATAATACTTTACATGCTTTGATACCTGAAATATAAAAATTTACATGCTTTGATACCTGAACTATACATACTTTACATGCTTTGCTACCTGAAATATAATACTTTACATGTTTTGATACCTGAAATATAATACTTTATATGCTTTGCTACCTGAAATATACATACTTTACATGCTTTGATACCTGAAATATAATACTATATATGCTTTGCTACCTGAAATATAATACTTTACATGCTTTGCTACCTGAAATATAATACTATATATGCTTTGCTACCTGAAATATAATACTTTACATGCTTTGATACCTGAATATAATACTTCATATGATTTGCTACCTGAAGTATACATACTTTACATGCTTTGATAACTGAAATATAATACTTTACATGCTTTGCTACCTGAAATATAATACTTTACATGTTTTGATACCTGAAATATAATACTTTATATGCTTTGCTACCTGAAATATACATACTTTACATGCTTTGTTTCCTGAAATATAATACTTTACATGCTTTGATACTGAAATATAATACTTTACATGTTTTGATACCTGAAATATAATACTTTACATGTTTTGATACCTGAAATATAATACTTTATATGCTTTGCTACCTGAAATATACATACTTTACATGCTTTGATACCTGAAATATAATACTTTACATGCTTTGATACTGAAATATAATACTTTACATGTTTTGATACCTGAAATATAATACTTTACATGCTTTGCTACCTGAAATATACATACTTTACATGCTTTGCTACCTGAAATATAATACTATATATGCTTTGCTACCTGAAATATAATACTATATATGCTTTGCTACCTGAAATATAATACTTTACATGCTTTGATACCTGAAATATAATACTTTACATGTTTTGATACCTGAAATATAATACTTTATATGCTTTGCTACTGAAATATAATACTTTACATGTTTTGATGCCTGAAATATAATACTTTATATGCTTTGCTTCCTGAAATATAATACTTTACATGCTTTGCTACCTGAAATATAATACTATATATGCTTTGCTACCTGAAATATACATACTTTACATGCTTTGATACCTGAAATATAATACTTTACATGCTTTGCTACCTGAAATATAATACTTTACATGTTTTGATACCTGAAATATAATACTTTATATGCTTTGCTACCTGAAATATAATACTTTACATGTTTTGATGCCTGAAATATAATACTTTATATGCTTTGCTACCTGAAATATAATACTTTACATGCTTTGATACCTGAAATATAATACTTTATATGCTTTGATACCTGAAATATAATACTTTACATGCTTTGATACCTGAAATATACATACTTTACATGCTTTGATACCTGAAATATAATACTTTACATGTTTTGATACCAGAAATATAATACTTTACATGCTTTGATACCTGAAATATACATACTTTACATGCTTTGATACCTGAAATATAATACTTTACATGTTTTGATACCTGAAATATAATACTTTACATGCTTTGATACCTGAAATATACATACTTTACATGCTTTGATACCTGAAATATAATACTTTACATGCTTTGCTACCTGAAATATACATACTTTACATGTTTTGATAATTGAAATATAATACTTTACATGGTTTGCTACCTGAAATATAATACTTTACATGTTTTGAAACCTGAAATATAATACTTTATATGCTTTGCTACCTGAAATATACATACTTTACATGCTTTGTTACCTGAAATATAATACTTTACATGCTTTGATACCTGAAATATAATACTTTATATGCTTTGCTACCTGAAATATAATACTTTACATGCTTTGATACCTGAAATATACATACTTTACATGCTTTGATACCTGAAATATAATACTTTACATGTTTTGATACCAGAAATATCATACTTTACATGCTTTGATACCTGAAATATACATACTTTACATGCTTTGATACCTGAAATATAATACTTTACATGTTTTGATACCTGAAATATAATACTTTACATGCTTTGCTACCTGAAATATACATACTTTACATGCTTTGATACCTGAAATATAATACTTTACATGTTTGATACTGAAATATAATACTTTACATGTTTTGATACCTGAAATATAATACTTTACATGCTTTGATAAGTGAAATATACATACTTTACATGCTTTGATACCTGAAATATAATACTTTACATGTTTTGATACCTGAAATATAATACTTTACATGTTTTGATACCTGAAATATAATACTTTACATGCTTTGCTACCTGAAATATACATACTTTACATGCTTTGCTACCTGAAATATAATACTATATATGATTTGCTACCTGAAATATAATACTATATATGCTTTGCTACCTGAAATATAATACTTTACATGCTTTGATACCTGAAATATAATACTTTACATGTTTTGATACCTGAAATATAATACTTTATATGCTTTGCTACTGAAATATAATACTTTACATGTTTTGATGCCTGAAATATAATACTTTATATGCTTTGCTTCCTGAAATATAATACTTTACATGCTTTGATACCTGAAATATAGTACTTTATATGCTTTGATACCTGAAATATAATACTTTACATGCTTTGATACCTGAAATATACATACTTTACATGCTTTGATACCTGAAATATAATACTTTACATGTTTTGATACCTGAAATATAATACTTTACATGCTTTGCTACCTGAAATATACATACTTTACATGCTTTGATACCTGAAATATATTACTTTACATGCTTTGCTACCTGAAATATACATACTTTACATGCTTTGCTACCTGAAATATAATACTATATATGCTTTGCTACCTGAAATATACATACTTTACATGCTTTGATACCTGGAAATATAATACTTTACATGCTTTGCTACCTGAAATATAATACTTTACATGTTTTGATACCTGAAATATAATACTTTATATGCTTTGCTACCTGAAATATACATACTTTACATGCTTTGATACCTGAAATATAATACTTTATATGCTTTGCTACCTGAAATATAATACTTTACATGCTTTGATACCTGAATATAATACTTTACATGCTTTGATACCTGAAATATACATAATTTACATGCTTTGATAACTGAAATATAATACTTTACATGGTTTGCTACCTGTATTATAATACTTTACATGTTTTGAAACCTGAAATATAATACTTTATATGCTTTGCTACCTGAAATATACATACTTTACATGCTTTGTTACCTGAAATATAATACTTTACATGCTTTGATACCTGAAATATAATACTTTACATGTTTTGATACCTGAAATATAATACTTTATATGCTTTGCTACTGAAATATAATACTTTACATGTTTTGATACCTGAAATATAATACTTTATATGCTTTGCTACCTGAAATATAATACTTTACATGCTTTGATACCTGAAATATAATACTTTATATGCTTTGATACCCGAAATATAATACTTTACATGCTTTGATACCTGAAATATACATACTTTACATGCTTTGATACCTGAAATATAATACTTTACATGTTTTGATACCAGAAATATAATACTTTACATGCTTTGCTACCTGAAATATACATACTTTACATGCTTTGATACCTGAAATATAATACTTTACATGCTTTGCTACCTGAAATATACATACTTTACATGTTTTGATAATTGAAATATAATACTTTACATGGTTTGCTACCTGAAATATAATACTTTACATGTTTTGAAACCTGAAATATAATACTTTATATGCTTTGCTACCTGAAATATACATACTTTACATGCTTTGTTACCTGAAATATAATACTTTACATGCTTTGATACCTGAAATATAATACTTTACATGTTTTGATACCTGAAATACAATACTTTATATGCTTTGCTACTGAAATATAATACTTTACATGTTTTGATGCCTGAAATATAATACTTTATATGCTTTGCTACCTGAAATATAATACTTTACATGCTTTGATACCTGAAATATACATACTTTACATGCTTTGATACCTGAAATATAATACTTTACATGTTTTGATACCAGAAATATCATACTTTACATGCTTTGATACCTGAAATATACATACTTTACATGCTTTGATACCTGAAATATAATACTTTACATGTTTTGATACCTGAAATATAATACTTTACATGCTTTGCTACCTGAAATATACATACTTTACATGCTTTGATACCTGAAATATAATACTTTACATGTTTGATACTGAAATATAATACTTTACATGTTTTGATACCTGAAATATAATACTTTACATGCTTTGATAAGTGAAATATACATACTTTACATGCTTTGATACCTGAAATATAATACTTTACATGTTTTGATACCTGAAATATAATACTTTACATGTTTTGATACCTGAAATATAATACTTTACATGCTTTGCTACCTGAAATATACATACTTTACATGCTTTGCTACCTGAAATATAATACTATATATGCTTTGCTACCTGAAATATAATACTTTACATGTTTTGATACCTGAAATATAATACTTTACATGCTTTGCTACCTGAAATATACATACTTTACATGCTTTGATACCTGAAATATAATACTTTACATGCTTTGCTACCTGAAATATACATACTTTACATGCTTTGCTACCTGAAATATAATACTATATATGCTTTGCTACCTGAAATATACATACTTTACATGCTTTGATACCTGAAATATAATATTTAAAATACTTTGCTACCTGAAATATAATACTTTACATGTTTTGATACCTGTAATATATTACTTTATAAGCTTTGCTACCTGAAATATACATACTTCACATGCTTTGATACCTGAAATATAATACTTTATATGCTTTGCTACCTGAAATATAATACTTTACATGATTTGCTACCTGAAATATACATACTTTACATGCTTTGATACCTGAAATATAATACTTTATATGCTTTGCTACCTGAAATATAATACTATATATGCTTTGCTACCTGAAATATAATACTTTACATGCTTTGATACCTGAATATAATACTTCATATGATTTGCTACCTGAAATATACATACTTTACATGCTTTGATAACTGAAATATAATACTTTACATGGTTTGCTACCTGAAATATAATACTTTACATGTTTTGAAACCTGAAATATAATACTTTATATGCTTTGCTACCTGAAATATACATACTTTACATGCTTTGTTACCTGAAATATAATACTTTACATGCTTTGATACCTGAAATATAATACTTTACATGTTTTGATACCTGAAATATAATACTTTATATGCTTTGCTACTGAAATATAATACTTTACATGTTTTGATGCCTGAAATATAATACTTTATATGCTTTGCTACCTGAAATATAATACTTTACATGCTTTGATACCTTAAATATAATACTTTATATGCTTTGATACCTGAAATATAATACTTTACATGCTTTGATACCTGAAATATACATACTTTACATGCTTTGATACCTGAAATATAATACTTTACATGTTTTGATACCAGAAATATAATACTTTACATGCTTTGCTACCTGAAATATAATACTTTACATGCTTTGATACCTGAAATATAATACTTTATATGCTTTGATACCTGAAATATAATACTTTACATGCTTTGATACCTGATATATACATACTTTACATGCTTTGATACCTGAAATATAATACTTTACATGTTTTGATACCAGAAATATAATACTTTACATGCTTTGATACCTGAAATATACATACTTTACATGCTTTGCTACCTGAAATATACATACTTTACATGCTTTGCTACCTGAAATATAATACTATATATGCTTTGCTACCTGAAATATACATACTTTACATGCTTTGATACCTGAAATATAATATTTAAAATACTTTGCTACCTGAAATATAATACTTTACATGTTTTGATACCTGTAATATATTACTTTATAAGCTTTGCTACCTGAAATATACATACTTCACATGCTTTGATACCTGAAATATAATACTTTATATGCTTTGCTACCTGAAATATAATACTTTACATGATTTGCTACCTGAAATATACATACTTTACATGCTTTGATACCTGAAATATAATACTTTATATGCTTTGCTACCTGAAATATAATACTATATATGCTTTGCTACCTGAAATATAATACTTTACATGCTTTGATACCTGAATATAATACTTCATATGATTTGCTACCTGAAATATACATACTTTACATGCTTTGATAACTGAAATATAATACTTTACATGGTTTGCTACCTGAAATATAATACTTTACATGTTTTGAAACCTGAAATATAATACTTTATATGCTTTGCTACCTGAAATATACATACTTTACATGCTTTGTTACCTGAAATATAATACTTTACATGCTTTGATACCTGAAATATAATACTTTACATGTTTTGATACCTGAAATATAATACTTTATATGCTTTGCTACTGAAATATAATACTTTACATGTTTTGATGCCTGAAATATAATACTTTATATGCTTTGCTACCTGAAATATAATACTTTACATGCTTTTGATACCTGAAATATAATACTTTATATGCTTTGATACCTGAAATATAATACTTTACATGCTTTGATACCTGAAATATACATACTTTACATGCTTTGATACCTGAAATATAATACTTTACATGTTTTGATACCAGAAATATAATACTTTACATGCTTTGATACCTGAAATATACATACTTTACATGCTTTGATACCTGAAATACAATACTTTATATGCTTTGCTACCTGAAATATAATACTATATATGCTTTGCTACCTGAAATATAATACTTTACATGCTTTGATACCTTAATATAATACTTCATATGATTTGCTACCTGAAATATACATACTTTACTACATGCTTTGATAACTGAAATATAATACTTTACCATGGTTTTGCTACCTGAAATATAATACTTTACCATGTTTTGAAACCTGAAAATATAATACTTTTATATGCTTTGCTACCTGAAATATACATACAGTTACATGCTTTGTTACCTGAAATATAATACTTTACATGCTTTGATACCTGAAATATACATACCTTTTACATGATTTGATACCTGAAATATAATACTTTATATGCTTTGCTACCTGAAATATAATACTATATATGCTTTGCTACCTGAAATATAATACTTTACATGCTTTGATACCTGAATATAATACTTCATATGATTTGCTACCTGAAATATACATACTTTACCATGCTTTGATAACTGAAATATAATACTTTACATGGTTTGCTACCTGAAATATAATACTTTACATGTTTTGAAACCTGAAATATAATACTTTATATGCTTTGCTACCTGAAAATATACATACTTTACATGCTTTGTTACCTGAAATATAATACTTTACATGCTTTGATACCTGAAATATAATACTTTACATGTTTTGATACCTGAAATATAATACTTTATATGCTTTGCTACTGAAATATAATACTTTACATGTTTTGATGCCTGAAATATAATTACTTTATATGCTTTGCCTACCTGAAATATAATACTTTACCATGCTTTGATACCTGAAATATAATACTTTATATGCTTTGATACCTGAAATATAATACTTTACATGCTTTGATACCTGAAATATACATACTTTACATGCTTTGATACCTGAAATATAATACTTTACATGTTTTGATACCAGAAATATAATACTTTACATGCTTTGATACCTGAAATATACATACTTTACATGCTTTGATACCTGAAATATAATACTTTACATGTTTTGATACCTGAAATATAATACTTTACATGCTTTGCTACCTGAAATATACATACTTTACATGCTTTGATACCTGAAATATAATACTTTACATGCTTTGGCTACCTGAAATATACATACTTTACATGCTTTGCTACCTGAAATATAATACTATATCTGCTTTTGCTACCTGAAATATACATACTTTACATGCTTTGATACCTGAAAATATAATACTTTACATGCTTTGCTACCTGAAATATAATACTTTACATGTTTTGATACCTGAAATATAATACTTTATATGCTTTGCTACCTGAAATATACATACTTTACATGCTTTGATACCTGAAATATAATACTTTATATGCTTTGCTACCTGAAATATAATACTTTACATGTTTTGATACCTGAAATATAATACTTTACATGCTTTGATACCTGAAATATAATACTTTAACATGCTTTGATACTGAAATTATAATACTTGACATGTTTTGATACCTGAAATATAAATACTTTACATGCTTTGATACCTGAAATATACATACTTTACATGCTTTGATACCTGAATATAATACTTCATATGATTTGCTACCTGAAATATAATACTTTACATGTTTTGATACCTGAAATATAATACTTTACACTGCTTTGATACCTGAAATATAATACTTTACATGCTTTGATACTGAAATATAATACTTTACATGTTTTGATACCTGAAATATAATACTTTACATGCTTTGATACCTGAAATATACATACTTTACACTGCTTTGATACCTGAAATATTAATACTTTACATGCTTTGATACTGAAATATAATACTTTACATGTTTTGATACCTGAAATATAATACTTTACCATGCTTTGATACCTGAAATTATACATACTTTACATGCTTTGATACCTGAATATAATACTTCATATGATTTGCTTTCCTGAAATATAATACTTTACATGTTTTGATACCTGAAATATAATACTTTACATGCTTTGATACCTGAAATATAATACTTTACATGCTTTGATACCTGAACTATACATACTTTTATATGCTTTGCTACCTGAAATATAATACTTTACATGTTTTGATGCCTGAAATATAATACTTTATATGCTTTGCTACCTGAAAATATACATACTTTACATGCTTTGATACCTGAAATATAATACTATATATGCTTTGCTACCTGAAATATAATACTTTACATGCTTTGCTACCTGAAATATAATACTATATATGCTTTGCTACCTGAAATATAATACTTTACATGCTTTGATACCTGAATATAATACTTCATATGATTTGCTACACCTGAAAATATACATACTTTACATGCTTTGATAACTGAAATATAATACTTTACCATGCTTTGCTACCTGAAATATAATACTTTTACATGTTTTGATACCTGAAATATAATACTTTATATGCTTTGCTACCTGAAATATACATACTTTACATGCTTTGTTTCCTGAAATATAATACTTTACATGCTTTGATACTGAAATATAATACTTTACATGTTTTGATACCTGAAATATAATACTTTACATGCTTTGATACCTGAAATATACATACTTTACATGCTTTGATACCTGAAATATAATACTTTACATGTTTTGATACCTGAAATATAATACTTTATATGCTTTGCTACCTGAAATATACACACTTTACATGCTTTGTTACCTGAAATATAATACTTTACATGCTTTGATACTGAAATATAATACTTTACATGTTTTGATACCTGAAATATAATACTTTACATGCTTTGATACCTGAAATATACATACTTTACATGCTTTGATACCTGAAATATAATACTTTACATGTTTTGATACCTGAAATATAATACTTTACATGTTTTGATACCTGAAATATAATACTTTACATGCTTTGCTACCTGAAATATACATACTTTACATGCTTTGTTACCTGAAATATAATACTTTACATGCTTTGATACCTGAAATATAATACTTTACATGTTTTGATACCTGAAATATAATACTTTATATGCTTTGCTACTGAAATATAATACTTTACATGTTTTGATGCCTGAAATATAATACTTTATATGCTTTGCTACCTGAAATATAATACTTTACATGCTTTGATACCTGAAATATAATACTTTATATGCTTTGATACCTGAAATATAATACTTTACATGCTTTGATACCTGAAATATACATACTTTACATGCTTTGATACCTGAAATATAATACTTTACATGTTTTGATACCAGAAATATAATACTTTACATGCTTTGATACCTGAAATATACATACTTTACATGCTTTGATACCTGAAATATAATACTTTACATGTTTTGATACCTGAAATATAATACTTTACATGCTTTGCTACCTGAAATATACATACTTTACATGCTTTGATACCTGAAATATAATACTTTACATGCTTTGCTACCTGAAATATACATACTTTACATGCTTTGCTACCTGAAATATAATACTATATATGCTTTGCTACCTGAAATATACATACTTTACATGCTTTGATACCTGAAATATAATACTTTACATGCTTTGCTACCTGAAATATAATACTTTACATGTTTTCATACCTGAAATATAATACTTTATATGCTTTGCTACCTGAAATATACATACTTTACATGCTTTGATACCTGAAATATAATACTTTATATGCTTTGCTACCTGAAATATAATACTTTACATGCTTTGCTACCTGAAATATACATACTTTACATGCTTTGATACCTGAAATATAATACTTTATATGCTTTGCTACCTGAAATATAATACTATATATGCTTTGCTACCTGAAATATAATACTTTACATGCTTTGATACCTGAATATAATACTTCATATGATTTGCTACCTGAAATATACATACTTTACATGCTTTGATAACTGAAATATAATACTTTACATGGTTTGCTACCTGAAATATAATACTTTACATGTTTTGAAACCTGAAATATAATACTTTATATGCTTTGCTACCTGAAATATACATACTTTACATGCTTTGTTACCTGAAATATAATACTTTACATGCTTTGATACTGAAATATAATACTTTACATGTTTTGATACCTGAAATATAATACTTTACATGCTTTGATACCTGAAATATACATACTTTACATGCTTTGCTACCTGAAATATAATACTATATATGCTTTGCTACCTGAAATATAATACTTTACATGCTTTGATACCTGAATATAATACTTCATATGCTTTGCTACCTGAAATATACATACTTTACATGCTTTGTTACCTGAAATATAATACTTTACATGCTTTGATACTGAAATATAATACTTTACATGTTTTGATACCTGAAATATAATACTTTACATGCTTTGATACCTGAAATATACATACTTTACATGCTTTGCTACCTGAAATATAATACTATATATGCTTTGCTACCTGAAATATACATACTTTACATGCTTTGCTACCTGAAATATACATACTTTACATGCTTTGTTACCTGAAATATAATACTTTACATGCTTTGATACTGAAATATAATACTTTACATGTTTTGATACCTGAAATATAATACTTTACATGTTTTGATACCTGAAATATAATACTTTATATGCTTTGCTACCTGAAATATACATACTTTACATGCTTTGATACCTGAAATATACATACTTTACATGCTTTGATACCTGAAATATAATACTTTACATGTTTTGATTACAGAAATATAATACTTTACATGCTTTGATACCTGAAATATACATACTTTACATGCTTTGATACCTGAAATATAATACTTTACATGTTTTGATACCTGAAATATAATACTTTACATGCTTTGCTACCTGAAATATAATACTTTACATGCTTTGATACCTGAAATATAATACTTTACATGTTTTGATACCTGAAATATAATACTTTACATGCTTTGCTACCTGAAATATAATACTTTACATGTTTTGATACCTGAAATATAATTCTTTATATGCTTTGCTACCTGAAATATACATACTTTACATGCTTTGATACCTGAAATATAATACTTTATATGTTTTGCTACCTGAAATATAATACTATATATGCTTTGCTACCTGAAATATAATACTTTACATGCTTTGATACCTGAATATAATACTTCATATGATTTGCTACCTGAAATATACATACTTTACATGCTTTTATAACTGAAATATAATACTTTACATGGTTTTCTACCTGAAATATAATACTTTACATGTTTTGAAACCTGAAATATAATACTTTATATGCTTTGCTACCTGAAATATACATACTTTACATGCTTTGTTACCTGAAATATAATACTTTACATGCTTTGATACCTGAAATATACATACTTTACATGCTTTGATACCTGAAATATAATACTTTACATGCTTTGATAACTGAAATATAATACTTTACATGCTTTGCTACCTGAAATATAATACTTTACATGTTTTGATACCTGAAATATAATACTTTATATGCTTTGCTACCTGAAATATACATACTTTACATGCTTTGTTACCTGAAATATAATACTTTACATGCTTTGATACTGAAATATAATACTTTACATGTTTTGATACCTGAAATATAATACTTTACATGTTTTGATACCTGAAATATAATACTTTATATGCTTTGCTACCTGAAATATACATACTTTACATGCTTTGATACCTGAAATATACATACTTTACATGCTTTGATACCTGAAATATAATACTTTACATGTTTTGATTACAGAAATATAATACTTTACATGCTTTGATACCTGAAATATACATACTTTACATGCTTTGATACCTGAAATATAATACTTTACATGTTTTGATACCTGAAATATAATACTTTACATGCTTTGCTACCTGAAATATACATACTTTACATGCTTTGATACCTGAAATATAATACTTTATATGCTTTGCTACCTGAAATATACATACTTTACATGCTTTGTTACCTGAAATATAATACTTTATATGCTTTGATACCTGAAATATAATACTTTACATGCTTTGATACCTGAAATATACATACTTTACATGCTTTGATACCTGAAATATAATACTTTACATGTTTTGATACCAGAAATATAATACTTTACATGCTTTGATACCTGAAATATACATACTTTACATGCTTTGATACCTGAAATATAATACTTTACATGTTTTGATACCTGAAATATAATACTTTACATGCTTTGCTACCTGAAATATACATACTTTACATGCTTTGCTACCTGAAATATAATACTATATATGCTTTGCTACCTGAAATATACATACTTTACATGCTTTGATACCTGAAATATAATACTTTACATGCTTTGCTACCTGAAATATAATACTTTACATGTTTTGATACCTGAAATATAATACTTTATATGCTTTGCTACCTGAAATATACATACTTTACATGCTTTGATACCTGAAATATAATACTTTATATGCTTTGCTACCTGAAATATAATACTTTACATGCTTTGCTACCTGAAATATACATACTTTACATGCTTTGATACCTGAAATATAATACTTTATATGCTTTGCTACCTGAAATATAATACTATATATGCTTTGCTACCTGAAATATAATACTTTACATGCTTTGATACCTGAATATAATACTTCATATGATTTTCTACCTGAAATATACATACTTTACATGCTTTGATAACTGAAATATAATACTTTACATGGTTTGCTACCTGAAATATAATACTTTACATGTTTTGAAACCTGAAATATAATACTTTATATGCTTTGCTACCTGAAATATACATACTTTACATGCTTTGATACCTGAAATATAATACATTATATGCTTTGCTACCTGAAATATAATACTATATATGCTTTGCTACCTGAAATATAATACTTTACATGCTTTGATACCTGAATATAATACTTCATATGATTTGCTACCTGAAATATACATACTTTACATGCTTTGATAACTGAAATATAATACTTTACATGTTTTGATACCTGAAATATAATACTTTACATGCTTTGATACCTGAAATATACATACTTTACATGCTTTGCTACCTGAAATATAATACTATATATGCTTTGCTACCTGAAATATACATACTTTACATGCTTTGATACCTGAAATATAATACTTTACATGCTTTGCTACCTGAAATATAATACTTTACATGTTTTGATACCTGAAATATAATACTTTATATGCTTTGCTACCTGAAATATACATACTTTACATGCTTTGATACCAGAAATATAATACTTTATATGCTTTGCTACCTGAAATATAATACTTTACATGCTTTGCTACCTGAAATATACATACTTTACATGCTTTGATACCTGAAATATAATACTTTATATGCTTTGCTACCTGAAATATAATACTATATATGCTTTGCTACCTGAAATATAATACTTTACATGCTTTGATACCTGAATATAATACTTCATATAATTTGCTACCTGAAATATACATACTTTACATGCTTTGATAACTGAAATATAATACTTTACATGGTTTGCTACCTGAAATATAATACTTTACATGTTTTGAAACCTGAAATATAATACTTTATATGCTTTGCTACCTGAAATATACATACTTTACATGCTTTGTTACCTGAAATATAATACTTTACATGCTTTGATACTGAAATATAATACTTTACATGTTTTGATACCTGAAATATAATACTTTACATGCTTTGATACCTGAAATATACATACTTTACATGCTTTGATACCTGAAATATAATACTTTACATGTTTTGCTATCTGAAATATAATACTTTACATGTTTTGATACCTGAAATATAATACTTTACATGCTTTGCTACCTGAAATATACATACTTTACATGCTTTGTTACCTGAAATATAATACTTTACATGCTTTGATACCTGAAATATAATACTTTACACGTTTTGATACCTGAAATATAATACTTTATATGCTTTGCTACTGAAATATAATACTTTACATGTTTTGATGCCTGAAATATAATACTTTATATGCTTTGCTACCTGAAATATAATACTTTACATGCTTTGATACCTGAAATATAATACTTTATATGCTTTGATACCTGAAATATAATACATGCTTTGATACCTGAAATATACATACTTTACATGCTTTGATACCTGAAATATAATACTTTACATGTTTTGATACCTGAAATATAATACTTTACATGCTTTGCTACCTGAAATATACATACTTTACATGCTTTGAAACCTGAAATATAATACTTTATATGCTTTGCTACCTGAAATATACATACTTTACATGCTTTGTTACCTGAAATATAATACTTTACATGCTTTGCTACCTGAAATATACATACTTTACATGCTTTGATACATGAAATATAATACTTTATATGCTTTGCTACTGAAATATAATACTTTACATGTTTTGATGCCTGAAATATAATACTTTATATGCTTTGCTACCTGAAATATAATACTTTACATGCTTTGATACCTGAAATATAATACTTTATATGCTTTGATACCTGAAATATAATACTTTACATGCTTTGATACCTGAAATATACATACTTTACATGCTTTGATACCTGAAATATAATACTTTACATGTTTTGATACCAGAAATATAATATTTTACATGCTTTGATACCTGAAATATACATACTTTACATGCTTTGATACCTGAAATATAATACTTTACATGTTTTGATACCTGAAATATAATACTTTACATGCTTTGCTACCTGAAATATACATACTTTACATGCTTTGATACCTGAAATATAATACTTTACATGCTTTGCTACCTGAAATATACATACTTTACATGCTTTGCTACCTGAAATATAATACTATATATGCTTTGCTACCTGAAATATACATACTTTACATGCTTTGATACCTGAAATATAATATTTTACATGCTTTGCTACCTGAAATATAATACTTTACATGTTTTGATACCTGAAATATAATACTTTATATGCTTTGCTAACTGAAATATACATACTTTACATGCTTTGATACCTGAAATATAATACTTTACATGTTTTGATACCTGAAATATAATACTTTATATGCTTTGCTACTGAAATATAATACTTTACATGTTTTGATGCCTGAAATATAATACTTTATATGCTTTGCTACCTGAAATATAATACTTTACATGCTTTGATACCTGAAATATAATACTTTATATGCTTTGATACCTGAAATATAATACTTTACATGCTTTGATACCTGAAATATACATACTTTACATGCTTTGATACCTGAAATATAATACTTTACATGTTTTGATACCAGAAATATAATACTTTACATGCTTTGATACCTGAAATATACATACTTTACATGCTTTGATACCTGAAATATAATACTTTACATGTTTTGATACCTGAAATATAATACTTTACATGCTTTGCTACCTGAAATATACATACTTTACATGCTTTGATACCTGAAATACAATACTTTACATGCTTTGCTACCTGAAATATACATACTTTACATGCTTTGCTACCTGAAATATAATACTATATATGCTTTGCTACCTGAAATATACATACTTTACATGCTTTGATACCTGAAATATAATACTTTACATGCTTTGCTACCTGAAATATAATACTTTACATGTTTTGATACCTGAAATATAATACTTTATATGCTTTGCTACCTGAAATATAATACTTTACATGTTTTGATGCCTGAAATATAATACTTTATATGCTTTGCTACCTGAAATATAATACTTTACATGCTTTGATACCTGAAATATAATACTTTATATGCTTTGATACCTGAAATATAATACTTTACATGCTTTGATACCTGAAATATACATACTTTACATGCTTTGATACCTGAAATATAATACTTTACATGTTTTGATACCAGAAATATAATACTTTACATGCTTTGATACCTGAAATATACATACTTTACATGCTTTGATACCTGAAATATAATACTTTACATGTTTTGATACCTGAAATATAATACTTTACATGCTTTGATACCTGAAATATACATACTTTACATGCTTTGATACCTGAAATATAATACTTTACATGCTTTGCTACCTGAAATATACATACTTTACATGTTTTGATAATTGAAATATAATACTTTACATGTTTGATACTGAAATATAATACTTTACATGTTTTGATACCTGAAATATAATACTTTACATGCTTTGATAAGTGAAATATACATACTTTACATGCTTTGATACCTGAAATATAATACTTTACATGTTTTGATACCTGAAATATAATACTTTACATGTTTTGATACCTGAAATATAATACTTTACATGCTTTGCTACCTGAAATATACATACTTTACATGCTTTGCTACCTGAAATATAATACTATATATGCTTTGCTACCTGAAATATAATACTATATATGCTTTGCTACCTGAAATATAATACTTTACATGCTTTGATACCTGAAATATAATACTTTACATGTTTTGATACCTGAAATATAATACTTTATATGCTTTGCTACTGAAATATAATACTTTACATGTTTTGATGCCTGAAATATAATACTTTATATGCTTTGCTTCCTGAAATATAATACTTTACATGCTTTGATACCTGAAATATAGTACTTTATATGCTTTGATACCTGAAATATAATACTTTACATGCTTTGATACCTGAAATATACATACTTTACATGCTTTGATACCTGAAATATAATACTTTACATGTTTTGATACCAGAAATATAATACTTTACATGCTTTGATACCTGAAATATACATACTTTACATGCTTTGATACCTGAAATATAATACTTTACATGCTTTGCTACCTGAAATATACACACTTTACATGCTTTGCTACCTGAAATATAATACTATATATGCTTTGCTACCTGAAATATACATACTTTACATGCTTTGATACCTGAAATATAATACTTTACATGCTTTGCTACCTGAAATATAATACTTTACATGTTTTGATACCTGAAATATAATACTTTATATGCTTTGCTACCTGAAATATACATACTTTACATGCTTTGATACCTGAAATATAATACTTTATATGCTTTGCTACCTGAAATATAATACTTTACATGCTTTGCTACCTGAAATATACATACTTTACATGCTTTGATACCTGAAATATAATACTTTACATGTTTTGATACCTGAAATATAATACTTTACATGTTTTGATAACTGAAATATAATACTTTACATGCTTTGCTACCTGAAATATACATACTTTACATGCTTTGCTACCTGAAATATAATACTATATATGCTTTGCTACCTGAAATATAATACTATATATGCTTTGCTACCTGAAATATAATACTTTACATGCTTTGATACCTGAATATAATACTTCATATGATTTGCTACCTGAAATATACATACTTTACATGCTTTGATAACTGAAATATAATACTTTACATGCTTTGCTACCTGAAATATACATACTTTACATGCTTTGATACCTGAAATATAATACTTTACATGCTTTGCTACCTGAAATATACATACTTTACATGCTTTGCTACCTGAAATATAATACTATATGCTTTGCTACCTGAAATATACATACTTTACATGCTTTGATACCTGAAATATAATACTTTACATGCTTTGCTACCTGAAATATAATACTTTACATGTTTTGATACCTGAAATATAATACTTTATATGCTTTGCTACCTGAAATATACATACTTTACATGCTTTGATACCTGAAATATAATACTTTATATGCTTTGCTACCTGAAATATAATACTTTACATGCTTTGCTACCTGAAATATACATACTTTACATGCTTTGATACCTGAAATATAATACTTTATATGTTTTGCTACCTGAAATATAATACTATATATGCTGTGCTACCTGAAATATAATACTTTACATGCTTTGATACCTGAATATAATACTTCATATGATTTGCTACCTGAAATATACATACTTTACATGCTTTGATAACTGAAATATAATACTTTACATGGTTTGCTACCTGAAATATAATACTTTACATGTTTTGAAACCTGAAATATAATACTTTATATGCTTTGCTACCTGAAATATACATACTTTACATGCTTTGTTACCTGAAATATAATACTTTACATGCTTTGATACCTGAAATATAATACTTTACATGTTTTGATACCTGAAATATAATACTTTATATGCTTTGCTACTGAAATATAATACTTTACATGTTTTGATGCCTGAAATATAATACTTTATATGCTTTGCTACCTGAAATATAATACTTTACATGCTTTGATACCTGAAATATAATACTTTATATGCTTTGATACCTGAAATATAATACTTTACATGCTTTGATACCTGAAATATACATACTTTACATGCTTTGATACCTGCAATATAATACTTCACATGTTTTGATACCAGAAATATAATACTTTACATGCTTTGATACCTGAAATATACATACTTTACATGCTTTGATACCTAAAATATAATACTTTATATGCTTTGCTACCTGAAATATAATACTATATATGCTTTGCTACCTGAAATATAATACTTTACATGCTTTGATACCTGAATATAATACTTGATATGATTTGCTACCTGAAATATACATACTTTACATGCTTTGATAACTGAAATATAATACTTTACATGGTTTTCTACCTGAAATATAATACTTTACATGTTTTGAAACCTGAAATATAATACTTTATATGCTTTGCTACCTGAAATATACATACTTTACATGCTTTGTTACCTGAAATATAATACTTTACATGCTTTGATACCTGAAATATAATACTTTACATGTTTTGATACCTGAAATATAATACTTTACATGCTTTGATACCTGAAATATAATACTTTACATGCTTTGATACTGAAATATAATACTTTACATGTTTTGATACCTGAAATATAATACTTTACATGCTTTGATACCTGAAATATACATACTTTACATGCTTTGATACCTGAATATAATACTTCATATGATTTGCTACCTGAAATATACATACTTTACATGCTTTGATAACTGAAATATAATACTTTACATGGTTTTCTACCTGAAATATAATACTTTACATGTTTTGAAACCTGAAATATAATACTTTATATGCTTTGCTACCTGAAATATACATACTTTACATGCTTTGTTACCTGAAATATAATACTTTACATGCTTTGATACCTGAAATATAATACTTTACATGTTTTGATACCTGAAATATAATACTTTACATGCTTTGATACCTGAAATATAATACTTTACATGCTTTGATACTGAAATATAATACTTTACATGTTTTGATACCTGAAATATAATACTTTACATGCTTTGATACCTGAAATATACATACTTTACATGCTTTGATACCTGAATATAATACTTCATATGATTTGCTACCTGAAATATAATACTTTACATGTTTTGATACCTGAAATATAATACTTTACATGCTTTGATACCTGAAATATAATACTTTACATGCTTTGATACCTGAACTATACATACTTTACATGCTTTGCTACCTGAAATATAATACTTTACATGTTTTGATACCTGAAATATAATACTTTATATGCTTTGCTACCTGAAATATATATACTTTACATGCTTTGATACCTGAAATATAATACTATATATGCTTTGCTACCTGAAATATAATACTTTACATGCTTTGCTACCTGAAATATAATACTATATATGCTTTGCTACCTGAAATATAATACTTTACATGCTTTGATACCTGAATATAATACTTCATATGATTTGCTACCTGAAATATACATACTTTACATGCTTTGATAACTGAAATATAAAATTTACATGCTTTGCTACCTGAAATATAATACTTTACATGTTTTGATACCTGAAATATAATACTTTATATGCTTTGCTACCTGAAATATACATACTTTACATGCTTTGTTACCTGAAATATAATACTTTACATGCTTTGATACTGAAATATAATACTTTACATGTTTTGATACATGAAATATAATACTTTACATGTTTTGATACCTGAAATATAATACTTTATATGCTTTGCTACCTGAAATATAATACTTTACATGCTTTGATACCTGAAATATAATACTTTACATGCTTTGATACCTGAAATATACATACTTTACATGCTTTGATACCTGAAATATAATACTTTACATGTTTTGATACCAGAAATATAATACTTTACATGCTTTGATACCTGAAATATACATACTTTACATGCTTTGATACCTGAAATATAATACTTTACATGTTTTGATACCTGAAATATAATACTTTACATGCTTTGCTACCTGAAATATACATACTTTACATGCTTTGATACCTGAAATATATTACTTTACATGCTTTGCTACCTGAAATATACATACTTTACATGCTTTGCTACCTGAAATATAATACTATATATGCTTTGCTACCTGAAATATACATACTTTACATGCTTTGATACCTGGAAATATAATACTTTACATGCTTTGCTACCTGAAATATAATACTTTACATGCTTTGATACCTGAAATATACATACTTTACATGCTTTGATACCTGAAATATAATACTTTACATGTTTTGATACCTGAAATATAATACTTTACATGCTTTGCTACCTGAAATATACATACTTTACATGCTTTGATACCTGAAATATATTACTTTACATGCTTTGCTACCTGAAATATACATACTTTACATGCTTTGCTACCTGAAATATAATACTATATATGCTTTGCTACCTGAAATATACATACTTTACATGCTTTGATACCTGGAAATATAATACTTTACATGCTTTGCTACCTGAAATATAATACTTTACATGTTTTGATACCTGAAATATAATACTTTATATGCTTTGCTACCTGAAATATACATACTTTACATGCTTTGATACCTGAAATATAATACTTTATATGCTTTGCTACCTGAAATATAATACTTTACATGCTTTGATACCTGAATATAATACTTTACATGCTTTGATACCTGAAATATACATAATTTACATGCTTTGATAACTGAAATATAATACTTTACATGGTTTGCTACCTGTATTATAATACTTTACATGTTTTGAAACCTGAAATATAATACTTTATATGCTTTGCTACCTGAAATATACATACTTTACATGCTTTGTTACCTGAAATATAATACTTTACATGCTTTGATACCTGAAATATAATACTTTACATGTTTTGATACCTGAAATATAATACTTTATATGCTTTGCTACTGAAATATAATACTTTACATGTTTTGATACCTGAAATATAATACTTTATATGCTTTGCTACCTGAAATATAATACTTTACATGCTTTGATACCTGAAATATAATACTTTATATGCTTTGATACCCGAAATATAATACTTTACATGCTTTGATACCTGAAATATACATACTTTACATGCTTTGATACCTGAAATATAATACTTTACATGTTTTGATACCAGAAATATAATACTTTACATGCTTTGCTACCTGAAATATACATACTTTACATGCTTTGATACCTGAAATATAATACTTTATATGCTTTGCTACCTGAAATATAATACTATATATGCTTTGCTACCTGAAATATAATACTTTACATGCTTTGATACCTGAATATAATACTTCATATGATTTGCTACCTGAAATATACATACTTTACATGCTTTGATAACTGAAATATAATACTTTACATGGTTTGCTACCTGAAATATAATACTTTACATGTTTTGAAACCTGAAATATAATACTTTATATGCTTTGCTACCTGAAATATACATACTTTACATGCTTTGTTACCTGAAATATAATACTTTACATGCTTTGATACCTGAAATATAATACTTTACATGTTTTGATACCTGAAATATAATACTTTATATGCTTTGCTACTGAAATATAATACTTTACATGTTTTGATGCCTGAAATATAATACTTTATATGCTTTGCTACCTGAAATATAATACTTTACATGCTTTGATACCTTAAATATAATACTTTATATGCTTTGATACCTGAAATATAATACTTTACATGCTTTGATACCTGAAATATACATACTTTACATGCTTTGATACCTGAAATATAATACTTTACATGTTTTGATACCAGAAATATAATACTTTACATGCTTTGCTACCTGAAATATAATACTTTACATGCTTTGATACCTGAAATATAATACTTTATATGCTTTGATACCTGAAATATAATACTTTACATGCTTTGATACCTGATATATACATACTTTACATGCTTTGATACCTGAAATATAATACTTTACATGTTTTGATACCAGAAATATAATACTTTACATGCTTTGATACCTGAAATATACATACTTTACATGCTTTGATACCTGAAATATATTACTTTACATGTTTTGATACCAGAAATATAATACTTTACATGCTTTGATACCTGAAATATACATACTTTACATGCTTTGATACCTGAAATATAATACTTTACATGTTTTGATACCTGAAATATAATACTTTACATGCTTTGCTACCTGAAATATACATACTTTACATGCTTTGATACCTGAAATATAATACTTTACATGCTTTGCTACCTGAAATATACATACTTTACATGCTTTGCTACCTGAAATATAATACTATATATGCTTTGCTACCTGAAATATACATACTTTACATGCTTTGATACCTGAAATATAATACTTTATATGCTTTGCTACCTGAAATATAATACTTTACATGTTTTGATACCTGAAATATAATACTTTATATGCTCTGCTACCTGAAATATACATACTTTACATGCTTTGATACCTGAAATATAATACTTTATATGCTTTGCTACCTGAAATATAATACTTTACATGCTTTGCTACCTGAAATATACATACTTTACATGCTTTGATACCTGAAATATAATACTTTATAAGCTTTGCTACCTGAAATATAATACTATATATGCTTTGCTACCTGAAATATAATACTTTACATGCTTTGATACCTGAATATAATACTTCATATGATTTGCTACCTGAAATATACACACTTTACATGCTTTGATAACTGAAATATAATACTTTACATGGTTTGCTACCTGAAATATAATACTTTACATGTTTTGAAACCTGAAATATAATACTTTATATGCTTTGCTACCTAAAATATACATACTTTACATGCTTTGTTACCTGAAATATAATACTTTACATGTTTTGATACCTGAAATATAATACTTTACATGCTTTGATACCTGAAATATACATACTTTACATGCTTTGATACCTGAAATATAATACTTTACATGTTTTGATACCTGAAATATAATACTTTACATGTTTTGATACCTGAAATATAATACTTTACATGCTTTGCTACCTGAAATATACATACTTTACATGCTTTGCTACCTGAAATATAATACTATATATGCTTTGCTACCTGAAATATAATACTATATATGCTTTGCTACCTGAAATATAATACTTTACATGCTTTGATACCTGAATATAATACTTTACATGTTTTGAAACCTGAAATATAATACTTTATATGCTTTGCTACCTAAAATATACATACTTTACATGCTTTGTTACCTGAAATATAATACTTTACATGTTTTGATACCTGAAATATAATACTTTACATGCTTTGATACCTGAAATATACATACTTTACATGCTTTGATACCTGAAATATAATACTTTACATGTTTTGATACCTGAAATATAATACTTTACATGTTTTGATACCTGAAATATAATACTTTACATGCTTTGCTACCTGAAATATACATACTTTACATGCTTTGCTACCTGAAATATAATACTATATATGCTTTGCTACCTGAAATATAATACTATATATGCTTTGCTACCTGAAATATAATACTTTACATGCTTTGATACCTGAATATAATACTTCATATGATTTGCTACCTGAAATATACATACTTTACATGCTTTGATAACTGAAATATAATACTTTACATGCTTTGCTACCTGAAATATAATACTTTACATGTTTTGATACCTGAAATATAATACTTTATATGCTTTGCTACCTGAATTATACATACTTTACATGCTTTGAAACCTGAAATATAATACTTTACATGCTTTGATACTGAAATATAATACTTTACATGTTTTGATACCTGAAATATAATACTTTATATGCTTTGCTACCTGAAATATAATACTTTACATGCTTTGATACCTGAAATATAATACTTTATATGCTTTGATACCTGAAATATAATACTTTACATGCTTTGATACCTGAAATATACATACTTTACATGCTTTGATACCTGAAATATAATACTTTACATGCTTTGCTACCTGAAATATACATACTTTACATGCTTTGCTACCTGAAATATAATACTATATATGCTTTGCTACTTGAAATATAATACTTTACATGCTTTGATACCTGAAATATACATACTTTACATGCTTTGATACCTGAAATATAATACTTTACATGCTTTGCTACCTGAAATATACACACTTTACATGCTTTGCTACCTGAAATATAATACTATATATGCTTTGCTACCTGAAATATACATACTTTACATGCTTTGATACCTGAAATATAATACTTTACATGTTTTGATACCAGAAATATAATATTTTACATGCTTTGATACCTGAAATATACATACTTTACATGCTTTGATACCTGAAATATAATACTTTACATGTTTTGATACCTGAAATATAATACTTTACATGCTTTGCTACCTGAAATATACATACTTTACATGCTTTGATACCTGAAATATAATACTTTACATGCTTTGCTACCTGAAATATACATACTTTACATGCTTTGCTACCTGAAATATAATACTATATATGCTTTGCTACCTGAAATATACATAATTTACATGCTTTGATACCTGAAATATAATATTTTACATGCTTTGCTACCTGAAATATAATACTTTACATGTTTTGATACCTGAAATATAATACTTTATATGCTTTGCTACCTGAAATATACATACTTTACATGCTTTGATACCTGAAATATAATACTTTACATGTTTTGATACCTGAAATATAATACTTTATATGCTTTGCTACTGAAATATAATACTTTACATGTTTTGATGCCTGAAATATAATACTTTATATGCTTTGCTACCTGAAATATAATACTTTACATGCTTTGATACCTGAAATATAATACTTTATATGCTTTGATACCTGAAATATAATACTTTACATGCTTTGATACCTGAAATATACATACTTTACATGCTTTGATACCTGAAATATAATACTTTACATGTTTTGATACCAGAAATATAATACTTTACATGCTTTGATACCTGAAATATACATACTTTACATGCTTTGATACCTGAAATATAATACTTTACATGTTTTGATACCTGAAATATAATACTTTACATGCTTTGCTACCTGAAATATACATACTTTACATGCTTTGATACCTGAAATATAATACTTTACATGCTTTGCTACCTGAAATATACATACTTTACATGCTTTGCTACCTGAAATATAATACTATATATGCTTTGCTACCTGAAATATACATACTTTACATGCTTTGATACCTGAAATATAATACTTTACATGCTTTGCTACCTGAAATATAATACTTTACATGTTTTGATACCTGAAATATAATACTTTATATGCTTTGCTACCTGAAATATAATACTTTACATGTTTTGATGCCTGAAATATAATACTTTATATGCTTTGCTACCTGAAATATAATACTTTACATGCTTTGATACCTGAAATATAATACTTTATATGCTTTGATACCTGAAATATAATACTTTACATGCTTTGATACCTGAAATATACATACTTTACATGCTTTGATACCTGAAATATAATACTTTACATGTTTTGATACCAGAAATATAATACTTTACATGCTTTGATACCTGAAATATACATACTTTACATGCTTTGATACCTGAAATATAATACTTTACATGTTTTGATACCTGAAATATAATACTTTACATGCTTTGCTAGCTGAAATATACATACTTTACATGCTTTGATACCTGAAATATAATACTTTACATGCTTTGCTACCTGAAATATACATACTTTACATGCTTTGCTACCTGAAATATAATACTATATATGCTTTGCTACCTGAAATATACATACTTTACATGCTTTGATACCTGAAATATAATACTTTACATGCTTTGCTACCTGAAATATAATACTTTACATGTTTTGATACCTGAAATATAATACTTTATATGCTTTGCTACCTGAAATATAATACTATATATGCTTTGCTACCTGAAATATAATACTTTACATGCTTTGATACCTGAATATAATACTTCATATGATTTGCTACCTGAAATATACATACTTTACATGTTTTGATAATTGAAATATAATACTTTACATGGTTTGCTACCTGAAATATAATACTTTACATGTTTTGAAACCTGAAATATAATACTTTATATGCTTTGCTACCTGAAATATACATACTTTACATGCTTTGTTACCTGAAATATAATACTTTACATGCTTTGATACCTGAAATATAATACTTTACATGTTTTGATACCTGAAATACAATACTTTATATGCTTTGCTACTGAAATATAATACTTTACATGTTTTGATGCCTGAAATATAATACTTTATATGCTTTGCTACCTGAAATATAATACTTTACATGCTTTGATACCTGAAATATACATACTTTACATGCTTTGATACCTGAAATATAATACTTTACATGTTTTGATACCAGAAATATCATACTTTACATGCTTTGATACCTGAAATATACATACTTTACATGCTTTGATACCTGAAATATAATACTTTACATGTTTTGATACCTGAAATATAATACTTTACATGCTTTGCTACCTGAAATATACATACTTTACATGCTTTGATACCTGAAATATAATACTTTACATGTTTGATACTGAAATATAATACTTTACATGTTTTGATACCTGAAATATAATACTTTACATGCTTTGATAAGTGAAATATACATACTTTACATGCTTTGATACCTGAAATATAATACTTTACATGTTTTGATACCTGAAATATAATACTTTACATGTTTTGATACCTGAAATATAATACTTTACATGCTTTGCTACCTGAAATATACATACTTTACATGCTTTGCTACCTGAAATATAATACTATATATGCTTTGCTACCTGAAATATAATACTATATATGCTTTGCTACCTGAAATATAATACTTTACATGCTTTGATACCTGAAATATAATACTTTACATGTTTTGATACCTGAAATATAATACTTTATATGCTTTGCTACTGAAATATAATACTTTACATGTTTTGATGCCTGAAATATAATACTTTATATGCTTTGCTTCCTGAAATATAATACTTTACATGCTTTGATACCTGAAATATAGTACTTTATATGCTTTGATACCTGAAATATAATACTTTACATGCTTTGATACCTGAAATATACATACTTTACATGCTTTGATACCTGAAATATAATACTTTACATGTTTTGATACCTGAAATATAATACTTTATATGCTTTGCTACTGAAATATAATACTTTACATGTTTTGATGCCTGAAATATAATACTTTATATGCTTTGCTTCCTGAAATATAATACTTTACATGCTTTGATACCTGAAATATAGTACTTTATATGCTTTGATACCTGAAATATAATACTTTACATGCTTTGATACCTGAAATATACATACTTTACATGCTTTGATACCTGAAATATAATACTTTACATGTTTTGATACCAGAAATATAATACTTTACATGCTTTGATACCTGAAATATACATACTTTACATGCTTTGATACCTGAAATATAATACTTTACATGCTTTGCTACCTGAAACATACACACTTTACATGCTTTGCTACCTGAAATATAATACTATATATGCTTTGCTACCTGAAATATACATACTTTACATGCTTTGATACCTGAAATATAATACTTTACATGCTTTGCTACCTGAAATATAATACTTTACATGTTTTGATACCTGAAATATAATACTTTATATGCTTTGCTACCTGAAATATACATACTTTACATGCTTTGATACCTGAAATATAATACTTTATATGCTTTGCTACCTGAAATATAATACTTTACATGCTTTGCTACCTGAAATATACATACTTTACATGCTTTGATACCTGAAATATAATACTTTACATGTTTTGATACCTGAAATATAATACTTTACATGTTTTGATAACTGAAATATAATACTTTACATGCTTTGCTACCTGAAATATACATACTTTACATGCTTTGCTACCTGAAATATAATACTATATATGCTTTGCTACCTGAAATATAATACTATATATGCTTTGCTACCTGAAATATAATACTTTACATGCTTTGATACCTGAATATAATACTTCATATGATTTGCTACCTGAAATATACATACTTTACATGCTTTGATAACTGAAATATAATACTTTACATGCTTTGCTACCTGAAATATACATACTTTACATGCTTTGATACCTGAAATATAATACTTTACATGCTTTGCTACCTGAAATATACATACTTTACATGCTTTGCTACCTGAAATATAATACTATATGCTTTGCTACCTGAAATATACATACTTTACATGCTTTGATACCTGAAATATAATACTTTACATGCTTTGCTACCTGAAATATAATACTTTACATGTTTTGATACCTGAAATATAATACTTTATATGCTTTGCTACCTGAAATATACATACTTTACATGCTTTGATACCTGAAATATAATACTTTATATGCTTTGCTACCTGAAATATAATACTTTACATGCTTTGCTACCTGAAATATACATACTTTACATGCTTTGATACCTGAAATATAATACTTTATATGTTTTGCTACCTGAAATATAATACTATATATGCTGTGCTACCTGAAATATAATACTTTACATGCTTTGATACCTGAATATAATACTTCATATGATTTGCTACCTGAAATATACATACTTTACATGCTTTGATAACTGAAATATAATACTTTACATGGTTTGCTACCTGAAATATAATACTTTACATGTTTTGAAACCTGAAATATAATACTTTATATGCTTTGCTACCTGAAATATACATACTTTACATGCTTTGTTACCTGAAATATAATACTTTACATGCTTTGATACCTGAAATATAATACTTTACATGTTTTGATACCTGAAATATAATACTTTATATGCTTTGCTACTGAAATATAATACTTTACATGTTTTGATGCCTGAAATATAATACTTTATATGCTTTGCTACCTGAAATATAATACTTTACATGCTTTGATACCTGAAATATAATACTTTATATGCTTTGATACCTGAAATATAATACTTTACATGCTTTGATACCTGAAATATACATACTTTACATGCTTTGATACCTGCACTATAATACTTCACATGTTTTGATACCACAAATATAATACTTTACATGCTTTGATACCTGAAATATACATACTTTACATGCTTTGATACCTAAAATATACATACTTTACATGCTTTGATACCTGAATATAATACTTCATATGATTTGCTACCTGAAATATAATACTTTACATGTTTTGATACCTGAAATATAATACTTTACATGCTTTGATACCTGAAATATAATACTTTACATGCTTTGATACCTGAACTATACATACTTTACATGCTTTGCTACCTGAAATATAATACTTTACATGTTTTGATACCTGAAATATAATACTTTATATGCTTTGCTACCTGAAATATATATACTTTACATGCTTTGATACCTGAAATATAATACTATATATGCTTTGCTACCTGAAATATAATACTTTACATGCTTTGCTACCTGAAATATAATACTATATATGCTTTGCTACCTGAAATATAATACTTTACATGCTTTGATACCTGAATATAATACTTCATATGATTTGCTACCTGAAATATACATACTTTACATGCTTTGATAACTGAAATATAAAATTTACATGCTTTGCTACCTGAAATATAATACTTTACATGTTTTGATACCTGAAATATAATACTTTATATGCTTTGCTACCTGAAATATACATACTTTACATGCTTTGTTACCTGAAATATAATACTTTACATGCTTTGATACTGAAATATAATACTTTACATGTTTTGATACCTGAAATATAATACTTTACATGTTTTGATACCTGAAATATAATACTTTATATGCTTTGCTACCTGAAATATAATACTTTACATGCTTTGATACCTGAAATATAATACTTTACATGCTTTGATACCTGAAATATACATACTTTACATGCTTTGATACCTGAAATATAATACTTTACATGTTTTGATACCAGAAATATAATACTTTACATGCTTTGATACCTGAAATATACATACTTTACATGCTTTGATACCTGAAATATAATACTTTACATGTTTTGATACCTGAAATATAATACTTTACATGCTTTGCTACCTGAAATATACATACTTTACATGCTTTGATACCTGAAATATATTACTTTACATGCTTTGCTACCTGAAATATACATACTTTACATGCTTTGCTACCTGAAATATAATACTATATATGCTTTGCTACCTGAAATATACATACTTTACATGCTTTGATACCTGGAAATATAATACTTTACATGCTTTGCTACCTGAAATATAATACTTTACATGCTTTGATACCTGAAATATACATACTTTACATGCTTTGATACCTGAAATATAATACTTTACATGTTTTGATACCTGAAATATAATACTTTACATGCTTTGCTACCTGAAATATACATACTTTACATGCTTTGATACCTGAAATATATTACTTTACATGCTTTGCTACCTGAAATATACATACTTTACATGCTTTGCTACCTGAAATATAATACTATATATGCTTTGCTACCTGAAATATACATACTTTACATGCTTTGATACCTGGAAATATAATACTTTACATGCTTTGCTACCTGAAATATAATACTTTACATGTTTTGATACCTGAAATATAATACTTTATATGCTTTGCTACCTGAAATATACATACTTTACATGCTTTGATACCTGAAATATAATACTTTATATGCTTTGCTACCTGAAATATAATACTTTACATGCTTTGATACCTGAATATAATACTTTACATGCTTTGATACCTGAAATATACATAATTTACATGCTTTGATAACTGAAATATAATACTTTACATGGTTTGCTACCTGTATTATAATACTTTACATGTTTTGAAACCTGAAATATAATACTTTATATGCTTTGCTACCTGAAATATACATACTTTACATGCTTTGTTACCTGAAATATAATACTTTACATGCTTTGATACCTGAAATATAATACTTTACATGTTTTGATACCTGAAATATAATACTTTATATGCTTTGCTACTGAAATATAATACTTTACATGTTTTGATACCTGAAATATAATACTTTATATGCTTTGCTACCTGAAATATAATACTTTACATGCTTTGATACCTGAAATATAATACTTTATATGCTTTGATACCCGAAATATAATACTTTACATGCTTTGATACCTGAAATATACATACTTTACATGCTTTGATACCTGAAATATAATACTTTACATGTTTTGATACCAGAAATATAATACTTTACATGCTTTGATACCTGAAATATACATACTTTACATGCTTTGATACCTGAAATATAATACTTTATATGCTTTGCTACCTGAAATATAATACTATATATGCTTTGCTACCTGAAATATAATACTTTACATGCTTTGATACCTGAATATAATACTTCATATGATTTGCTACCTGAAATATACATACTTTACATGCTTTGATAACTGAAATATAATACTTTACATGGTTTGCTACCTGAAATATAATACTTTACATGTTTTGAAACCTGAAATATAATACTTTATATGCTTTGCTACCTGAAATATACATACTTTACATGCTTTGTTACCTGAAATATAATACTTTACATGCTTTGATACCTGAAATATAATACTTTACATGTTTTGATACCTGAAATATAATACTTTATATGCTTTGCTACTGAAATATAATACTTTACATGTTTTGATGCCTGAAATATAATACTTTATATGCTTTGCTACCTGAAATATAATACTTTACATGCTTTGATACCTTAAATATAATACTTTATATGCTTTGATACCTGAAATATAATACTTTACATGCTTTGATACCTGAAATATACATACTTTACATGCTTTGATACCTGAAATATAATACTTTACATGTTTTGATACCAGAAATATAATACTTTACATGCTTTGCTACCTGAAATATAATACTTTACATGCTTTGATACCTGAAATATAATACTTTATATGCTTTGATACCTGAAATATAATACTTTACATGCTTTGATACCTGATATATACATACTTTACATGCTTTGATACCTGAAATATAATACTTTACATGTTTTGATACCAGAAATATAATACTTTACATGCTTTGATACCTGAAATATACATACTTTACATGCTTTGATACCTGAAATATATTACTTTACATGTTTTGATACCAGAAATATAATACTTTACATGCTTTGATACCTGAAATATACATACTTTACATGCTTTGATACCTGAAATATAATACTTTACATGTTTTGATACCTGAAATATAATACTTTACATGCTTTGCTACCTGAAATATACATACTTTACATGCTTTGATACCTGAAATATAATACTTTACATGCTTTGCTACCTGAAATATACATACTTTACATGCTTTGCTACCTGAAATATAATACTATATATGCTTTGCTACCTGAAATATACATACTTTACATGCTTTGATACCTGAAATATAATACTTTATATGCTTTGCTACCTGAAATATAATACTTTACATGTTTTGATACCTGAAATATAATACTTTATATGCTCTGCTACCTGAAATATACATACTTTACATGCTTTGATACCTGAAATATAATACTTTATATGCTTTGCTACCTGAAATATAATACTTTACATGCTTTGCTACCTGAAATATACATACTTTACATGCTTTGTTACCTGAAATATACTACTTTACATGCTTTGATACCTGAAATATAATACTTTACATGTTTTGATACCTGAAATATAATACTTTACATGCTTTGATACCTGAAATATAATACTTTACATGCTTTGATACTGAAATATAATACTTTACATGTTTTGATACCTGAAATATAATACTTTACATGCTTTGATACCTGAAATATACATACTTTACATGCTTTGATACCTGAATATAATACTTCATATGATTTGCTACCTGAAATATAATACTTTACATGTTTTGATACCTGAAATATAATACTTTACATGCTTTGATACCTGAAATATAATACTTTACATGCTTTGATACCTGAACTATACATACTTTACATGCTTTGCTACCTGAAATATAATACTTTACATGTTTTGATACCTGAAATATAATACTTTATATGCTTTGCTACCTGAAATATATATACTTTACATGCTTTGATACCTGAAATATAATACTATATATGCTTTGCTACCTGAAATATAATACTTTACATGCTTTGCTACCTGAAATATAATACTATATATGCTTTGCTACCTGAAATATAATACTTTACATGCTTTGATACCTGAATATAATACTTCATATGATTTGCTACCTGAAATATACATACTTTACATGCTTTGATAACTGAAATATAAAATTTACATGCTTTGCTACCTGAAATATAATACTTTACATGTTTTGATACCTGAAATATAATACTTTATATGCTTTGCTACCTGAAATATACATACTTTACATGCTTTGTTACCTGAAATATAATACTTTACATGCTTTGATACTGAAATATAATACTTTACATGTTTTGATACCTGAAATATAATACTTTACATGTTTTGATACCTGAAATATAATACTTTATATGCTTTGCTACCTGAAATATAATACTTTACATGCTTTGATACCTGAAATATAATACTTTACATGCTTTGATACCTGAAATATACATACTTTACATGC
Source organism: Cyrtodaria siliqua (assembly GCA_037043455.1). Taxonomy (NCBI): domain Eukaryota; kingdom Metazoa; phylum Mollusca; class Bivalvia; order Adapedonta; family Hiatellidae; genus Cyrtodaria; species Cyrtodaria siliqua. Next base: position 8,164 of record JAWPHD010008573.1, on the reverse strand, counting down.
TTTGATACCTGAAATATAATACTTTACATGTTTTGATACCAGAAATATAATACTTTACATGCTTTGATACCTGAAATATACATACTTTACATGCTTTGATACCTGAAATATAATACTTTACATGTTTTGATACCTGAAATATAATACTTTACATGCTTTGCTACCTGAAATATACATACTTTACATGCTTTGATACCTGAATTATATTACTTTACATGCTTTGCTACCTGAAATATACATACTTTACATGCTTTGCTACCTGAAATATAATACTATATATGCTTTGCTACCTGAAATATACATACTTTACATGCTTTGATACCTGGAAATATAATACTTTACATGCTTTGCTACCTGAAATATAGCACTTTATATATATACACACTTTACATGCTTTGATAACTGAAATATAATACTTTACATGGTTTGCTACCTGAAATATAATACTTTACATGTTTTGAAACCTGAAATATAATACTTTACATGCTTTGCTACCTGAAATATACATACTTTACATGCTTTGATACCTGAAATATATTACTTTACATGCTTTGCTACCTGAAATATACATACTTTACATGCTTTGCTACCTGAAATATAATACTATATATGCTTTGCTACCTGAAATATACATACTTTACATGCTTTGATACCTGGAAATATAATACTTTACATGCTTTGCTACCTGAAATATAATACTTTACATGTTTTGATACCTGAAATATAATACTTTATATGCTTTGCTACCTGAAATATACATACTTTACATGCTTTGATACCTGAAATATAATACTTTATATGCTTTGCTACCTGAAATATAATACTTTACATGCTTTGATACCTGAATATAATACTTTACATGCTTTGATACCTGAAATATACATAATTTACATGCTTTGATAACTGAAATATAATACTTTACATGGTTTGCTACCTGTATTATAATACTTTACATGTTTTGAAACCTGAAATATAATACTTTATATGCTTTGCTACCTGAAATATACATACTTTACATGCTTTGTTACCTGAAATATAATACTTTACATGCTTTGATACCTGAAATATAATACTTTACATGTTTTGATACCTGAAATATAATACTTTATATGCTTTGCTACCTGAAATATAATACTATATATGCTTTGCTACCTGAAATATAATACTTTACATGCTTTGATACCTGAATATAATACTTCATATGATTTGCTACCTGAAATATACATACTTTACATGCTTTGATAACTGAAATATAATACTTTACATGGTTTGCTACCTGAAATATAATACTTTACATGTTTTGAAACCTGAAATATAATACTTTATATGCTTTGCTACCTGAAATATACATACTTTACATGCTTTGTTACCTGAAATATAATACTTTACATGCTTTGATACCTGAAATATAATACTTTACATGTTTTGATACCTGAAATATAATACTTTATATGCTTTGCTACTGAAATATAATACTTTACATGTTTTGATGCCTGAAATATAATACTTTATATGCTTTGCTACCTGAAATATAATACTTTACATGCTTTGATACCTTAAATATAATACTTTATATGCTTTGATACCTGAAATATAATACTTTACATGCTTTGATACCTGAAATATACATACTTTACATGCTTTGATACCTGAAATATAATACTTTACATGTTTTGATACCAGAAATATAATACTTTACATGCTCTGCTACCTGAAATATAATACTTTACATGCTTTGATACCTGAAATATAATACTTTATATGCTTTGATACCTGAAATATAATACTTTACATGCTTTGATACCTGATATATACATACTTTACATGCTTTGATACCTGAAATATAATACTTTACATGTTTTGATACCAGAAATATAATACTTTACATGCTTTGATACCTGAAATATACATACTTTACATGCTTTGATACCTGAAATATATTACTTTACATGTTTTGATACCAGAAATATAATACTTTACATGCTTTGATACCTGAAATATACATACTTTACATGCTTTGATACCTGAAATATAATACTTTACATGTTTTGATACCTGAAATATAATACTTTACATGCTTTGCTACCTGAAATATACATACTTTACATGCTTTGATACCTGAAATATAATACTTTACATGCTTTGCTACCTGAAATATACATACTTTACATGCTTTGCTACCTGAAATATAATACTATATATGCTTTGCTACCTGAAATATACATACTTTACATGCTTTGATACCTGAAATATAATACTTTATATGCTTTGCTACCTGAAATATAATACTTTACATGTTTTGATACCTGAAATATAATACTTTATATGCTCTGCTACCTGAAATATACATACTTTACATGCTTTGATACCTGAAATATAATACTTTATAAGCTTTGCTACCTGAAATATAATACTTTACATGCTTTGCTACCTGAAATATACATACTTTACATGCTTTGATACCTGAAATATAATACTTTATAAGCTTTGCTACCTGAAATATAATACTATATATGCTTTGCTACCTGAAATATAATACTTTACATGCTTTGATACCTGAATATAATACTTCATATGATTTGCTACCTGAAATATACACACTTTACATGCTTTGATAACTGAAATATAATACTTTACATGGTTTGCTACCTGAAATATAATACTTTACATGTTTTGAAACCTGAAATATAATACTTTATATGCTTTGCTACCTAAAATATACATACTTTACATGCTTTGTTACCTGAAATATAATACTTTACATGTTTTGATACCTGAAATATAATACTTTACATGCTTTGATACCTGAAATATACATACTTTACATGCTTTGATACCTGAAATATAATACTTTACATGTTTTGATACCTGAAATATAATACTTTACATGTTTTGATACCTGAAATATAATACTTTACATGCTTTGCTACCTGAAATATACATACTTTACATGCTTTGCTACCTGAAATATAATACTATATATGCTTTGCTACCTGAAATATAATACTATATATGCTTTGCTACCTGAAATATAATACTTTACATGCTTTGATACCTGAATATAATACTTCATATGATTTGCTACCTGAAATATACATACTTTACATGCTTTGATAACTGAAATATAATACTTTACATGCTTTGCTACCTGAAATATAATACTTTACATGTTTTGATACCTGAAATATAATACTTTATATGCTTTGCTACCTGAATTATACATACTTTACATGCTTTGAAACCTGAAATATAATACTTTACATGCTTTGATACTGAAATATAATACTTTACATGTTTTGATACCTGAAATATAATACTTTATATGCTTTGCTACCTGAAATATAATACTTTACATGCTTTGATACCTGAAATATAATACTTTATATGCTTTGATACCTGAAATATAATACTTTACATGCTTTGATACCTGAAATATACATACTTTACATGCTTTGATACCTGAAATATAATACTATATATGCTTTGCTACCTGAAATATAATACTTTACATGCTTTGCTACCTGAAATATAATACTATATATGCTTTGCTACCTGAAATATAATACTTTACATGCTTTGATACCTGAATATAATACTTCATATGATTTGCTACCTGAAATATACATACTTTACATGCTTTGATAACTGAAATATAAAATTTACATGCTTTGCTACCTGAAATATAATACTTTACATGTTTTGATACCTGAAATATAATACTTTATATGCTTTGCTACCTGAAATATACATACTTTACATGCTTTGTTACCTGAAATATAATACTTTACATGCTTTGATACTGAAATATAATACTTTACATGTTTTGATACCTGAAATATAATACTTTACATGTTTTGATACCTGAAATATAATACTTTATATGCTTTGCTACCTGAAATATAATACTTTACATGCTTTGATACCTGAAATATAATACTTTACATGCTTTGATACCTGAAATATACATACTTTACATGCTTTGATACCTGAAATATAATACTTTACATGTTTTGATACCAGAAATATAATACTTTACATGCTTTGATACCTGAAATATACATACTTTACATGCTTTGATACCTGAAATATAATACTTTACATGTTTTGATACCTGAAATATAATACTTTACATGCTTTGCTACCTGAAATATACATACTTTACATGCTTTGATACCTGAAATATATTACTTTACATGCTTTGCTACCTGAAATATACATACTTTACATGCTTTGCTACCTGAAATATAATACTATATATGCTTTGCTACCTGAAATATACATACTTTACATGCTTTGATACCTGGAAATATAATACTTTACATGCTTTGCTACCTGAAATATAATACTTTACATGCTTTGATACATGAAATATACATACTTTACATGCTTTGATACCTGAAATATAATACTTTACATGTTTTGATACCTGAAATATAATACTTTACATGCTTTGCTACCTGAAATATACATACTTTACATGCTTTGATACCTGAAATATATTACTTTACATGCTTTGCTACCTGAAATATACATACTTTACATGCTTTGCTACCTGAAATATAATACTATATATGCTTTGCTACCTGAAATATACATACTTTACATGCTTTGATACCTGGAAATATAATACTTTACATGCTTTGCTACCTGAAATATAATACTTTACATGTTTTGATACCTGAAATATAATACTTTATATGCTTTGCTACCTGAAATATACATACTTTACATGCTTTGATACCTGAAATATAATACTTTATATGCTTTGCTACCTGAAATATAATACTTTACATGCTTTGATACCTGAATATAATACTTTACATGCTTTGATACCTGAAATATACATAATTTACATGCTTTGATAACTGAAATATAATACTTTACATGGTTTGCTACCTGTATTATAATACTTTACATGTTTTGAAACCTGAAATATAATACTTTATATGCTTTGCTACCTGAAATATACATACTTTACATGCTTTGTTACCTGAAATATAATACTTTACATGCTTTGATACCTGAAATATAATACTTTACATGTTTTGATACCTGAAATATAATACTTTATATGCTTTGCTACTGAAATATAATACTTTACATGTTTTGATACCTGAAATATAATACTTTATATGCTTTGCTACCTGAAATATAATACTTTACATGCTTTGATACCTGAAATATAATACTTTATATGCTTTGATACCCGAAATATAATACTTTACATGCTTTGATACCTGAAATATACATACTTTACATGCTTTGATACCTGAAATATAATACTTTACATGTTTTGATACCAGAAATATAATACTTTACATGCTTTGATACCTGAAATATACATACTTTACATGCTTTGATACCTGAAATATAATACTTTATATGCTTTGCTACCTGAAATATAATACTATATATGCTTTGCTACCTGAAATATAATACTTTACATGCTTTGATACCTGAATATAATACTTCATATGATTTGCTACCTGAAATATACATACTTTACATGCTTTGATAACTGAAATATAATACTTTACATGGTTTGCTACCTGAAATATAATACTTTACATGTTTTGAAACCTGAAATATAATACTTTATATGCTTTGCTACCTGAAATATACATACTTTACATGCTTTGTTACCTGAAATATAATACTTTACATGCTTTGATACCTGAAATATAATACTTTACATGTTTTGATACCTGAAATATAATACTTTATATGCTTTGCTACTGAAATATAATACTTTACATGTTTTGATGCCTGAAATATAATACTTTATATGCTTTGCTACCTGAAATATAATACTTTACATGCTTTGATACCTTAAATATAATACTTTATATGCTTTGATACCCGAAATATAATACTTTACATGCTTTGATACCTGAAATATACATACTTTACATGCTTTGATACCTGAAATATAATACTTTACATGTTTTGATACCAGAAATATAATACTTTACATGCTTTGCTACCTGAAATATAATACTTTACATGCTTTGATACCTGAAATATAATACTTTATATGCTTTGATACCTGAAATATAATACTTTACATGCTTTGATACCTGATATATACATACTTTACATGCTTTGATACCTGAAATATAATACTTTACATGTTTTGATACCAGAAATATAATACTTTACATGCTTTGATACCTGAAATATACATACTTTACATGCTTTGATACCTGAAATATATTACTTTACATGTTTTGATACCAGAAATATAATACTTTACATGCTTTGATACCTGAAATATACATACTTTACATGCTTTGATACCTGAAATATAATACTTTACATGTTTTGATACCTGAAATATAATACTTTACATGCTTTGCTACCTGAAATATACATACTTTACATGCTTTGATACCTGAAATATAATACTTTACATGCTTTGCTACCTGAAATATACATACTTTACATGCTTTGCTACCTGAAATATAATACTATATATGCTTTGCTACCTGAAATATACATACTTTACATGCTTTGATACCTGAAATATAATACTTTATATGCTTTGCTACCTGAAATATAATACTTTACATGTTTTGATACCTGAAATATAATACTTTATATGCTCTGCTACCTGAAATATACATACTTTACATGCTTTGATACCTGAAATATAATACTTTATATGCTTTGCTACCTGAAATATAATACTTTACATGCTTTGCTACCTGAAATATACATACTTTACATGCTTTGATACCTGAAATATAATACTTTATAAGCTTTGCTACCTGAAATATAATACTATATATGCTTTGCTACCTGAAATATAATACTTTACATGCTTTGATACCTGAATATAATACTTCATATGATTTGCTACCTGAAATATACACACTTTACATGCTTTGATAACTGAAATATAATACTTTACATGGTTTGCTACCTGAAATATAATACTTTACATGTTTTGAAACCTGAAATATAATACTTTATATGCTTTGCTACCTAAAATATACATACTTTACATGCTTTGTTACCTGAAATATAATACTTTACATGTTTTGATACCTGAAATATAATACTTTACATGCTTTGATACCTGAAATATACATACTTTACATGCTTTGATACCTGAAATATAATACTTTACATGTTTTGATACCTGAAATATAATACTTTACATGTTTTGATACCTGAAATATAATACTTTACATGCTTTGCTACCTGAAATATACATACTTTACATGCTTTGCTACCTGAAATATAATACTATATATGCTTTGCTACCTGAAATATAATACTATATATGCTTTGCTACCTGAAATATAATACTTTACATGCTTTGATACCTGAATATAATACTTCATATGATTTGCTACCTGAAATATACATACTTTACATGCTTTGATAACTGAAATATAATACTTTACAAGCTTTGCTACCTGAAATATAATACTTTACATGTTTTGATACCTGAAATATAATACTTTATATGCTTTGCTACCTGAATTATACATACTTTACATGCTTTGAAACCTGAAATATAATACTTTACATGCTTTGATACTGAAATATAATACTTTACATGTTTTGATACCTGAAATATAATACTTTATATGCTTTGCTACCTGAAATATAATACTTTACATGCTTTGATACCTGAAATATAATACTTTATATGCTTTGATACCTGAAATATAATACTTTACATGCTTTGATACCTGAAATATACATACTTTACATGCTTTGATACCTGAAATATAATACTTTACATGCTTTGCTACCTGAAATATACATACTTTACATGCTTTGCTACCTGAAATATAATACTATATATGCTTTGCTACTTGAAATATAATACTTTACATGCTTTGATACCTGAAATATACATACTTTACATGCTTTGATACCTGAAATATAATACTTTACATGCTTTGCTACCTGAAATATACACACTTTACATGCTTTGCTACCTGAAATATAATACTATATATGCTTTGCTACCTGAAATATACATACTTTACATGCTTTGATACCTGAAATATAATACTTTATATGCTCTGCTACCTGAAATATACATACTTTACATGCTTTGATACCTGAAATATAATACTTTATATGCTTTGCTACCTGAAATATAATACTTTACATGCTTTGCTACCTGAAATATACATACTTTACATGC
>JAWPHD010008572.1:0-113642 GCA_037043455.1 Cyrtodaria siliqua | reverse complement strand
TCTTATGCTTGCCTTGGTTAGCGATATTGTTTCAAATGCTTGCTCTTGTGTTAGCGATATTGTTTTTAATACTTGCATTGGTCAGAGATATTGTTTCTAATGCTTGCCTTGGTCCCGAGATATTGTTTCTAATGATTGCCTTGGTCAGAGAAATGTGTTTCTAATGCTGGCCTTGGTTAAGAGATATTGTGTCTAATGCTTGCCTGGTTAGTGTATTATTTTAATGCATGGACCCTTGGTCAGCGGATGACCCTGGTCAGCGATATTGTTTCTAATGCTTGGCTTGGTCAGAGATCTATATACATATAATGTCAGTGCCTTTTAATATCAAGTTATTAGGACGAAGCTTAGGAAAACAACTTTGTTTTCGTGCCCAACTTAAAAACTTGTCATTTTCATTGATTATCCACATTTTCTGTATGTTTTACTAGTTTTATCTATATTAAACAGAATGCTACCCTTCTCGGATAACACTTCTCCATAACACACCCATATTTTGGTTTCTTCATGCGGGTTTATGACATCAGATAACATAGTATATAAGCACTAAAGTATGCCAAAGCATGTGCTTTATCAGTCACTGCCTGATAAAAGCAGAATTTATAAGGTCACCCCTTTATTGGGAGCAAAAGTGCATACCTGTATGATAAATTGTTTATAATTCTTGCTTTGGTTAGAGATATTGGTTTCTAATGCTTGCATTAGCATCAATGTCCAAGTATAATTAACTACATGTTTCGAACATTTATGGGGATATTATTTCCAATTCTTGCCTTTGTTGGATATATTGTTTCTATAGAATGCTCCTTTTGGCAACAAACTTTCACGTGCAAGCATTTTAACTTCTTTTCATCCCATTTTCCATATTTCCAGGTATCTGAATGTTTCAACATTGCCATAGATCAATGATAAATCACCAGTACAGAAAAAACACAGTCTCCTGCATTAAGCAATCTGCATATTTCAGTTGCGTTTCCTAGGGTTATGGATTGGAATGTGCTCATTTATTTTGCTTTTTAAGCATTATTTTCAATGACAGATCACCAAAAGAAATGAATTCAAGCGACTCTGAGCAATAACTGCTAGTACAACAACTATGATAGAAAGAAATAAATCAATGTCTTGGCAAGACGCTTTCAATTTGATATGCTAAATGTTTGCCATCACATTCCTCAATCCTTTTTACTAATCAAACCGAATAGAACAACACACCCCATAAGCCTCAAATATCAAACTTTTCAAATTAGGGCCATCAGAAGGAGAAATGTCACTTCAGACAGATCCAGCAGAGAGGTAATGACTCTCTCAGATGTATGTTAGATGTTTACATTTCAGTCAGATATCAGTTGTCAGATGTGAATGGACTATGCAGCTGAACATGTTTGACAAACCTTAATTGTGTCAGAAAAATAATCTCCTTGTGTCCATTTGTTATAGAGTTCCCCATTACAAAAGATAAGGATTCTGGTAGGAAAGTAAATTTGTAATCTCTTACTTTTAAAGAACTCTGGAAAAAGAGGTTTAACATCAAGAAACTGCCTATCTGATACACACAGTGAAATCCACTCTGTCTCTTGCCTGTTCACACACCTGACAGTAAAATACTATGTCTCTGGCCTGTTCATGCGCCTGACAGTAATACACTCTGATCTCTGGCCTGTTCATGCCACCTGGACAGTAATTACACTCCATCTCTGGCCTGTTCATGCACCTAACAGTAATACACTCTGTTTCTGGGCCTGGTTCATGTACCCTGACAGTATTACACCCCATCTCTGCCTGTTCAACACACCTGACAGTAATCCATTGTCTCTGGTCTGTTCATGCACCTGACAGTAATATACTCCATCCTCAGGCCTGTTCATTGCAACAGGCAGTAATTCACTCTGTCTCTGCCTGTTCACACACTGACAGTAATGCACTCTGTCTATGGCCTGTTCATGCACATGGACAGTAATGCACTCTGTCCTCATGGCCTGTTCACATACCTGACAGTAATGCACTCTGTCTCTGGCCTGTTCATGCACCTGACAGTCATACATCCTGTCCTCTTGCCTGTTCATTGCAACTGACCAGTAATACACTCTGTCTCTAGGCCCTGTTACGCACCTGTCGTAATGCACTCCATTCTTCTGGCCTGTTCATGCAACTGACAGAAATACATGTCTGTCACTGGCCCTGTTCATGCCACCTGACAGTAAAACACTCTGTATCTGGCCTGTTCATGTCCTGACAGTAATCACTCATCTCTGGCACTGTTCCATATACACCTGACAGTAATCCACTCTCCCGTCTCTGGCCGGTTCATGCACAGACAGTAATACCTCTCTGTCTCTGACCCTGTTCACACATCTGACAGTAATACTCTGTCTCTGGGCCCGTTCATGCACCTGACAAGTAATACTCTCTGTCCTGGCCTGTTCAATATACTCTGTCTCTAGCCTGTTCATGACACCTGATATAATACACTCTTTCACTGCCCTGTCATGCACCTGACAGTAGTACACTCCTGTCCTCTTGCCTTGTTCACACACCTGACAGTAATACACTCTGTCCCTGGCCTGTTCAGGCACTGACAGTAATACACCCATCTCTGGCCGTGGTTCATGTACCCTGACATAATTACACTCTGTGCACTGGCCTGTTCAAGCACCTGGACAGTAATACATCTGTCTCTGGCCTGTTCACTACACCTGACAGTACTAACAGTAATACACTCTGTCACTGGCTGTTCATGCACCTGACAGTATACACTATGCTCTTGGCCTGTTCATGCACTCGAGAGTAATACCTCTGTCTCTGGCCTGTTCATGCACCTGACAGTATACACGCTGTCACTGGCCTGCTCATGCACCTGACAGTAATACACTCTGTCTCTGGCCTGTTCATGCACCTGACAGTTATACACTCTGTCTCTGGCCTGTTCATGCACCTGACAGTAATACAATCTGTCATGGGCATGTTCATGCACCTGGCAGTAATACTCTCTGTCCCTGGCCTGTTCATGCACCTGACAATAATCCGCTCTGTCACTGGCATGTTCACGCACCTGACAGTAATCCACTCTGTCTCTCACCTGTTCACACACCAGTCAGTAATATACTCTGTCTCTGGCCTGTTCATGCACCCGACAGTAATCCACTCTGTCATTGGCCTGTTCACGCACCTGTCAGTAATGTACTCTGTCTATCGCATGTTCATAAACCCGTCAGTAATACACTCTGTCTCTCGCATTTCATGCATCTGACAGTAATTTCCTCTGTCTCTGGCCTGTTCACACACCAGGCAGTAATACACTCTGTCTCTGGCCTGTTCACACATTAACAGTAATACACTCAGTCTCTGGTCTGTTCACACACCTGACAGTAATCCACTCTGTCTCTGGCCTGTTCACACACCTGTCAGTAATACACTCTGTCTCTGGCCTGTTCATACACTTTACTTTAATACACTCTGTATCTAGTCTGTTCACACACCTGTCAGTAATACACTCTGTCTCTGGCCTGGTCACACATCTGACAGTAAGGCACTCTGTCTCTGGCCTGTTCATGCACCTGGCTGTAATACACTCTGTCTCTGGCCTGTTCATGCACCTGACAGTAATACACTCTGTCACTGGCCTGTTCATGCACCTGACAGTAATACACTCTGTCATGGGCATGTTCATACACCTGGCAGTAATACTCTCTGTCTCTGGCCTGTTCATGCACCTGACAATAATCCTCTCTGTCATTGGCCTGTTCACACACCTGACAGTAATACACTATGTCTCTGGTCTGTTCACACACCTGACCATAATCCACTCTGTCTCCGGCCTGTTCACACACCTGTCAGTAATACATTCTGTCTCTGGCCTGTTCACACACCTGTCAGTAATACACTCTGGCTCTGGCCTGTTCGCACACACCTGTCAGTAATACATTCTGTCTCTGGCCTGTTCACACACCTGTCAGTAATACACTCTGGCTCTGGCCTGTTTGCACACCTGACAGTAATACACTGTGTCTCTGGTCTGTTCACACACCTGACCATTATCCACTCTGTCACTGACCTGTTCACACACCTGACAGTAATCCAATCTGTCTCTGGTCTGTTCACGTACCTGTCAGTAATTCACTCTGTCTCTGGCCTCACTCTGTCTCTGGCCTGTTCATGCACCCGACAGTAATTCACTCTGTCTCTGGCCTGTTCACGCACCTGACAGTAATACACTCTGTCTCTGGCCTGTTGACACATCCGACAGTAAGGCACTCTGTCTCTGGACTGTTCATGCACCTGACTGTAATACACTCTGTCTCTGGCCTGTTCATGCACCTGACAAAAATACACTCTGTCCCTGGCCTGTTCATGCACCTGACAGTAATACACTCTGTCATGGGCATGTTCATGCACCTGGCAGTAATACTCTCTGTCTCTGGCCTGTTCATGCACCTGGCAGTAATCCTCTCTCTGCCCTATATTCACTCACCTGACAGTAATGCATTCCATCTCTGGTCTGTTCATGCACCCGAAAGTAATCCACTCTGTCTGGTCTGTTCAAGCACCTGTCAGTAATTCACTCCGTCTCCGTCCTGTTTAAGCACCTGACAGTAACTCACTCTGTCTCTGGCCTGTTCATGCACCTGACAGTAATTCACTCTGTCTCTGGCCTGTTCATGCACCTAAATTACTCAGTAACCAACAGACCTATTCACTCAGCAAAATTTAAATGTCTCTAAAATTTAAATTTCCTACTCTGTATATGACCTTCTATTCCCTTTTTCAGACAATTCCAAGTCAAGCTGAGGCGAAAACAAGGGCAATAACTGTTTAAAATCATTCAACTTCATGACATAAATACAAACAATAAATAATTTGACAAAGTTTGATCAATAAGATACACAAATGAAGCAGCTATCATGTTCAACTAACAAACTGTAGGCTTTTCATCTTTTCTGAAGAGCAATTCCAACTCTTGTCAAACATGTCAACCATGGTCCAATCTGGCCAGTTCATTAAGAATTTCTCACCAAGTTTGACAAAGATTGGATAAGAAATAATAATATCATATGTGTGAATTGCTTTTTACAGGTATGGAATTGAAATGATAGACAACCTGGTATACAACTTTTAATAATTTCCTTTTATACAGCCATTCTGTTTTAGATGAGCAGAAACCAATTTTCAGCAAAATGTCCTTTGGCCTTTGTCCTACTGACCACAAAATTAATAGGCATCTACCGTTTTACAAGATGTAACAAATTTCAGCAAAAATTACTTCAAATTCTGCCACAATCACCCCTGCTTAAACTAGAGCTTTTTGTTTGTATGATGTTTTACGTCATTTTCAAGACATGTCAGGTTATATATGATGGTCGATTTTGTTTTTGTGGCAGATCACCCACTTTTCCTGGGTATAACCAGAATTGTACACCTCCCGCGATCCATAAGAATTGACACTTCCTCACTTACAAGTCAAGCTCCCAGTGGGGTTCGAATATGCAGCGGTGAGAGGCGAGAAGGTTTACAACTCAACGTTTCTAACCACTCAGCCATGTAGACTATCACTGAAGGTGATGAAAAATCCCGCTTAAATTTTAAGCCAAACAAAAGGGCAATAATTTTATAAAATAATTAGGCAATCAATAATGAGTGATGTAGAGGGACATAAGGTAAACAGCTGTTATGTGTATATGAAGTTTGGGAACAACCCATTCAAAACTATTTCAGGAATGCCAGTAATGAAAATGTGTAACAGGAAGGGACAAAAATGTGTTACGTGACTGAAGAGACGCGATGTTACGGACACCGTGATTCCTAGATTAGTTCGGGCAGGCACAGTGCGCTACAGTTACACAACAAAACTATATTTACAAGAATTCAGACAGTAAACAAATACAATTGCAAAATGTTTGTAATCTGCTTCGTTAAAACAATTACAACTGAACATGCAAGAATGACTGATCTTTTCAGTGGACCGTAAAGTCCCTATCCCGTAATCAACAGGCAAGTCTACACTGTTTCTACACCAACTGGCAATGAGGTATATATATAACTTATTTTGAGAATCCAAACTCTATAGACACAATATAAACTGCTTTAACCAGGCAGACCAAACTCCTAAACTGGAGCATCAAATTCATTAAGAGTTACCAGCTCATAATTCATTTTACGCATATTCAACTACGGGTATTTTAAAAACCCGTGAATAAACCTTTCTTTTTAATCAGCACATAATTATACATTATTATATGACCTGGACAGATATTTGATAAATGGTTTTGTAGTGTAATTTTGTCGTTATTTGGAAGGTTAGTCCCTATAAGGTTTATCTGTTTTGGAAAATATTCTTCATACTTTTGCAAGCTATTCAATTTCTTTCTCAATCTGATTTGATTGCCTTATTTTCAGCTCATTTATCATTTTTCCACAATTGAACGTTCAAATTAAAACAGCTCCTAAGATGGATTCTACACCATAATTGAAAGGAATAATCCTTCTTCCTCATATTAAACTGAGCCTGATTGTTAAGTCGTGCTCCCTCGGGCTGTGGATGAGACTGACGTTTATTTGATTTCCAAGTATTATCTTTCAAGAGTCCTAGACAAATTGCAGGAAGACATGACTGTAAGAAATTCAAACAAATTAAATGGATAACAGAAACAATGTCAGTGACAATGCAACACTCTTGTAATTACATATAAATAAGATGGACGATACAACAGTATTCCTTTGAAACTTGTTTTCTGCTTTACTGGAAGAATTTTTTTGGGAAATGAGAAATAGGTTGAAATTAAGGTTGTCATCCTAAATTCCCATCAGTACATCTTTAAAACAAGAGGCCCAAAAGGGCCTGTGGAGGCTCTACTGACTAAAGATAAAGTTTATGTATAAGGTGACATTACTCTTTCAAAAATAATTCAACCGAAACATGGCAAAGATCTAGGCAACTATGCTTGGTACTGATCATCCCTGCCAAATCCCGTTGAAATCCAGCCAGAGGGTCAAGAGAACTAGTTTGTACAAAGTTAGTGTATTAAAACCTTTAAGGGGTCAGAACTCTGCCAAAATTCATTCAACCACAACACGGCAATGATCTCGAATGGTCCGATCTCGCTGATTTTCTGAATTGTCCGAGCTTTCATTGATATTAACAATCTGTTAAAGTTTGGTAAAGATCAGATGAAAAACGAAGGCCCTATCGTCTTAACGAGGTAAAAGTTAACAGATGGACGGACAACACACCATCCCATAACTAGAAGTCCTATTATAAAGGTCCAGATCTTTTATATGACCAAAATCATTTCAATTCCAAAACATATTAAATTAATGTCATTTACAGTGATGCTTTTAAATGGTTTCCTCTCAATAACTTTTGGTAATGCCATGAAACGTGTAGGGTAGGTAGCTTATATGGAAAGGAAGCTTGGAATTGCATTTGGAGTCACTGGGATCAAGGTCAAATTATGCATGTTTTAGCAGAGACCGAATGTGACCTATATTTTGTCAAAAGTAGGTCACAGCCACACAAAACTTTGCACATGATGTTAGATGCATACAAGGAACATTCTGGTGAGGTTTGGTAAAAATCCTGCTAGAAAAAAGCAAGATATGTAGGTTGCAGCAGAGACTGGACGTGACCTATATTTTGTCGAAGATCTGAAATTAAGCAAATGATGCTAGATGCATAAAAGGAACATTCTGGTGAAGTTTGGTGAACATCCTGAAAGAAAGAAGCAAGATAAACATGTTGTAGCGGAGACCGTACATGATCTAAATTTTGTGAAAAGTAGGTCACAGTGACCAGAAATTCTGCAGATGATGTTAGATGCATATAAGGAACATTCTGGTGAGGTTTGGTAAAAATCCTGCGAGAAAAAAGCAAGATATGTATATCGCAGCAGAGATTGGACATGACCTATATTTTGTCAAAGTATGTCACAGTGACCTGACATTTTGCAAATGACGTTAGATGCATATATGGAACATTCTGGTGAAGTTTGGTGAAAATCCTGGAAGAAAGAAGCAAGATAAGCATGTTGTAGCTGGACCGTACATGACCTATATTTTGAAGTAGCTCACAGCAACCAGAAATTCTGCACATGATGTTAGGAGCATATAAGAAACATTCGGGTGAAGTTTGGTGAACATCCTGCGAGAATGAATGAATGCCTGGTGTTTTACGGCATATCGACACACAAACAGGTCATATTGTGCGCAAAAACTGATGAAGACGAAGAAAATTAATGAAGAAGTAATTAAAAATTGACAAATGTATAAGGATAAAACTATTTACAAATAAGGGATGATATGGTAGTAATATAAACTATGTATACATGTAAATCAACAAATGCCCATCAATGGGTGTGTAAACAAGTAAATATATATAAGAACATGTTATAATGATTTAAAAAGTCTAATTTCTATCTGGAAATCTAAAGCAAGACTAAAATCTATAGTATCAAATAACTCTTTCATATTATTAACGATGTAGTACCTTTGCCGCATAGGATCTAAGTCTACACATTTCAACAAGATATGTTTGACCGTTAACAGTGCTAAACAGGGTATACATTCTGGTGACTGCTCACCTTGTAATAAATATGAATGAGTATAACTGCCCCGGGCTAGAACAACTTCTTCTCGACAAACGGGTCTATTAGAAGGACGCCACTCTCCGAGCAACAGTTTAATTGAATGGAGTTTATTATTAACTGACAAATCCCAAGCGGCTTGCCAAGAGTTACTAATATATGTGTTAATACAATTTTTAAACTCAGGTAATTGGGCATTAGATATTTGTAATCCTAATGCTGCCTTAGCAGCGCTATCAGCTCTATCATTACCACGTATTCCTACATGGCTTGGAAGCCAGCAGAAAATAATAACATTATCAACTATAAGAGAATTATACTTTTCTAAAAGTTGAAGCACAACTGGGTTATCATGTTTCATATTACCCATGGCTTGAAGAGATGAAAGAAAATCAGAGATTACAAAATGGTCATCATCAGATTCTTCAATATAGTTTAAGGAAATCAGGCGGAAAAAAAGCAAGATACACGTCATAGCGGAGACCGGACATGACCTACATTTTGTCAAAAGTAGGTCACAGCAACCCAAACTTTCGCATATGAGGTAGGATGCATATAAGGAACATTCTGGTTAAGTTTCATAAATTCCTGCAAAAAAGAGGCAAGATACATATGTCATAGCAGACCGGACATGACCTATATTTCGTCGAAAATTGGTCACAAAGACCCAACATTTTGCACATGATGTTAGATGCACATGATGTTAGATGCATTTAAGGAACATCCTGTTGAAGTTTGATGAAAATCCTGCAAGAAAGAAAATAGATATACATGTCATAGCAGAGACCGGATGTGAAATATATTTTGCGGAAAGTAGGTAAGGGCAACCCGAAACTGTGCAAATGATGTTGGATCCATATATTGAACATTTTGGTGGAGTTTGGTGAAAATCCTGCATTTCACGAAGAAGATATTAAGAAGATATTATGAAATCGGACAAAAGGACTACTGAATGGACGGACAAACTGACACACATACACCTGCTCAACATTTTGATCACAAAGTCAAGATCCGTAAACGGGTTCAACAAAAAATTGCGATATCTTACTCATAACAAAAGTTACTGAGCAGAATATTCTTAGTAACATTGACCTTGAACCCAGTGGCCCCACAGGCAATCCTAACCTTTCTTCCATAAAAGCTACCAACCCAGCAAATTTCGCCACAGTACCTCACTCCTAATAAAAGTTATTGAGACGAAACAGTTTTCTATTTTTAGTAACATCGATCTTGACCTTGAATCCAGTAGCCTCAAAGGCAATACCTTCCTTTCCATATAAGCTACCTACCCAGCAAATTCGTCGCAATACATCACTCCTAACAAAAGTTACTTAGAGGAAACCATTTCTCTTTTTTTAGTAACAGTGACCTTGACCTTGACCCACAAATGCAATCCCAAACCTCCTTTCTATATAAGTTACATACCCTGCAAGTTTCATTCAATACCTCATTCCATACCAAAAGTCACTGAGCAGAAAACAGTTTTTTCTTTTAGTAACAGTGACCTTGACCTTGTACCCAGAATTTCAATCCCAACCTTCCTTTCCACAGAGGCTACCTACCCAGCAAGTTTCGTCGAAACTGCTCACTCCAAACAAAAGTTATTAAGCGGAAACCATTTTTCTATTTTTAGTTACAGCGACCTTGACCCCAGCATAGTATCATAAACATAATCCTTCTTTATAGGCTACATACCCGGCAAGTTCCTAAACAATACCTCATTCCTAAACAAACTTATTGAGCAAAAAACTATTTTTCTGTGTTTAGTAACAGTGACCTTGACCTTGAACCCAGTGACCCCAGTTTTAATCCAACCTTCCTTTCCACAGAAGCTACCTAGCCAGCACCTTTCGTAACAATACCTCACTCAAAACAAACGTTATTAAACGGGAACCATTTTTCTATTTTTAGTAACAGCGACCTTGACCCCAGTGGCCCCAAATGCATTCCCGATCTTCCTTTCCATATCATGTACCTATCCTGCAAGTGTCATCGCAATACCTCTTTCAGTCACATAAAACCTCTTTCCTAACAAAAGTTATTGAGCGGAAACCATGAGTTTGACCCAAGTTCCCAATATAGCATATTGTATATTTAAAAAAAGTAAGGGCCATAACCCTAGTGTTACTAGTCCACTGGCTGGTTTTCAAACTCGTCCAAGCTTTCATTGATATTTCACAAGGCTTAATATGGCATTTTTCAGCAAAACAAGGACCACAACTCAGGTGAAATTAATCCGATCTGGCTGGTTTTCGAACTTGTCCGAGATTTTATTGATATAAAGACACTGGCAAAGTTTCGTAAAGATTCGATTAATAATGAAGGCCCTAGAGTGTTCACAAGGCAAATGTTAACGGACAACTCGCCATCCCATAAGCTCTACTGGCCAAAGAAAAACAATGCTTAATATGGCATTTTTCAGCAAAACAAGGGCCATAACTCCGGTGTTATTAACCTGATCTGGCTAGTTTTCGAACTCCTCTGAGCTTTCATTCATATAAAGGCATTGGTAAAGTTTCGTAGAGATCCGATTAATAATGAAGTTCCTATTGCGTAAACAAGACAAAAGTTAACGGACGACGGACAGATGGACAACGGATGGATGACAGACAACTCGCCGTCGCATAAGCTCAGAAGGCCAGTAGATCTAAAACAAGAGACCCAAGAGGGCCTGTGGACGCTCTACTGGCTAACATGGCTCTTATAACATCAATGAAGTGAGTGACTGCCATTTACGTTTTTTTGAAAGTTTCGGGCAAAAAACAGCTTTTTAACTAAATCAAAGGCCATAACTAAAGAATCTGTTAAAGTTTGGTAAAGATCAGATGAAAAATGAAGGCCCAACCGTATCAACGAGGCAACATATAGCATGTTTAACTAAATCAAGAACACCTCTTCAAAAAAAACTATTTAAAAAAAAAAAATTCAAAAAAATAATAATAATTCAAAAAAAAATATCTCTATACATGTCTATGTAAAACATGTGACCCGAGGGTTACCATTTGAACAAACTTGGTAAAGGACCATAAACTTACAGCAAATGCAAAATATTAAACCTCTGGCTCTTGCAGTTCCAGAGAAGAAGATTTTTTTCAGTTTTTCCCTTTACAAGCATTTATGTAAAACTGTGACCCCCGGGGCGGGGCCAGATGTGACCCCAGGGTCCCCATTTGAACAAAATTGGTAAAGGACCATAAGCTTATAGCACCAGCAAAATATTAAACCTCTGGCTCTTGCAGTTTCAGAGAAGAAGATTTTTTAAGTTTTTCCCTATACATGTCTATGTAAAACATGTGACCCTAGGGGCGGGGCCAAATGTGACCCCAGGGTCACCATTTGAACAAACTTGGTAAAGGACCATAAGCTTTTAGCAAATGCAAAATATTAAACCTCTGGCTCTTGCAGTTTCAGAGAAGATTTTTCTTCTTCAGTTTTTCCCTCTACAAGCATTTATGTAAAACTGTGAATCCCCGGGGCAGGGCCAGATGTGACCCCAGGGTCCCCATTTGAACAAAATAGGTAAAGGACCATAAGCTTATAGCAACACCAAAATATTAAACCTCTGGCTCTTGCAGTTTCAGAGAAGAAGATTTTTTAAGTTTTTCCCTATACATGTCTATGTAAAACATGTGACCCTTGGGGCGGGACCAAATGTGACCCCAGGGTCACTATTGTCACTATTTGAACAAACTTGGTAAAGGACCATAAGCTTATAATAAATGTAACATATCAAACCTCTGACTCTTGTAGTTGGCGAGAAGAAGATTTTTAAAAAAAAAATCCTATATAAGTCTATGTAAAACTGTGACCCTCGGGGCGGGGACAAATTTGACCCCCGGGTCACCATTTGAACAAACTTAGTAGAGGACCATAAGCTGATGCTACATGTATTACATGAGAGCTCTGTGCCATGTGGTTCCAGAGAAGAAGATTTTTTTCAGTTTTTCCCTATACAAGCCTATGTAAAACTGTGACCCCCGGGGTGGGGCCAAATGTGACCCCTGGGTCACCATTTGAACAAACTTGATAGAGGACCACAAGCTTATAGCAAATGCAAAATATTAAACCTCTGGCTCTTGCAGTTTCAGAGAAGAAGATTTTTTAAGTTTTTCCCTATACATGTCTATGTAAAACATGTGACCCTTGGGGCGGGGCCAAAAGTGACCCGAGGGTCACCATTTGAACAAACTTGGTAAAGGACCATAAGCTTATAGTAAATGCAAAATATCAAACCTCTGGCTCTTGTAGTTTCCGAGAAGAAGATTTTTAAAAAAAAAATCCTATATAAGTCTATGTAAAACTGTGACCCCCGGAGCGGGGACAAATTTGACCCCAGGGTCACCATTTGAACAAACTTAGTAGAGGACCATAAGCTGATGCTTCATGTAATACATGAGAGCTCTGTGCCTTGTGGTTTCAGAGAAGAAGATTTTTTAAAGTTTTTTCCTATATGTCTATATGAAAAACATGCAAAAATTCAATATACAATTTTTGGACCCCGGGGCACGGCCATTTTTTACCCCGGGGACTTTATTTGAACAAACTTGATAGTCTAGGCGTTGGCGATCATTTTAAAAGAAAAACTGTTGAAATCTGTCCAGCGGTTCTGGAGAAGAAGATTTTTTAAGGTTTCGACCATATATGGTAATGGCAGCCATCTTGGATGTAGCATTGACCTAATTTTAACAAATCTAAAAAGCATTCATCTAAGGATCATCCACGTGAAGTTTGGTCAAAATTAGCCAAGCGGTTTCTGAGAAGAAGTCGTTTGAAGAAAAGTTAACGGACGACAGACGACAGACAGACAGACGACAGACGACAGACAATACAGCATCACATAAGCTCTGCTGGCCCTTGGCCAGTAGAGCTAAAAATCAACCAGAACAGCATTAACAAGAGGGTCAAGATGGCCTTACATCGATCACCTGAGTACTGACCCATTATCGAACTTCTTTGAAATTTTATGGTCATATACAATCAGTGCAAGTTTGGTTAAGATTGTTCAAGAAATGTGGCCTCTGTTGTGTTAACAACATTGATATAAAGACACTGACAAAGTTTGGTAAAGATCAAATACAAAATGAAGGTGCTAGAGTGTAACACTGGGGCTGGGCTAAATGTGACTCCATGGCTACATGTAATATATGAGAGCTGTGTGCCTTTGCGTTTCACAGAAAAATATTTTTTAAGTTTTTCCCTATACAACATGCGACGCCTGGGCGGGGCCAAATGTGACCCCAGGGTCACCATTTGAACAAACTTGGTAAAGGACCATAAGAGTATAGTAAATGCAAAATATTAAACCTCTGGCTCTTGTAGTTCCAGAGAAGAAGATTTTACGGCGCCAGCCGTTTCAGCTGGCTTTTGGCCTCGCAGGAGGTGTGTCTGTGTAAGCCTATCAAAATTTAAGTTGAAAGCGATACAGAAATTATGAAAGCCTACAGTGTTTATTAAACTGAATGCTGATTGGCTAAATTTGTCTGACAAGGCCACAGGAAACTAGTATATTTGTTTATAGAGTGTAGTTGTTGATAAATGGTATATCGTTAGGTGATTTGTTACGCTGTATTTCAATCATGACCGGAAAAGATGAAGAAAGGAATAGAAATGCTGAAATTGCAAATAAATTATTATTGTGGTTTCAGAGAAAAAGATTTTTTAAAGTTTTTTTCTTATATAATTCTATGAAACACATACAAAATCTCAATATACTTCGAAATCGACGGACTCTAGTGCCACCAAGAGTCCACCAAACCCGACGAACTCTTCCAAAGGTTCGTCAAATCCGACAAACTCTCCCAAGAGTTCCTCACCAATCAGAACTGCTGCCACGGACGTGACAGCAAGAAAAAAGAAAAATCCCGGGTTAGGGAAGCTGTCAAAAGGATCTGATGATCCGATTGAACTGCACAACAGATTTGGAGACTTGGAGATGGAGGTTGATCCAGCATGTCCTGTACTTCCGCCTTAGTGACATCAAAATCAAATAAGGTCATTCAATGGAACTGCCTTGAAGACTAGTGATAAGATATCTTTTAAAAACTATTCATTATATAACTATATTTGTGATACAGGTGATAAAGCTTCTGGAGGAATCGAAACATTCCTCACAGAACTGTTGCGTTGAAAACTGGTTTGCAAGCTGTTGCGGTCAGTGTTACGATGCACAGAGTTATAACAATATGCTCCTTATATTTACCGCCCAGTTCTTCACTAGAACTTAAAGATTTAAATCACCTAGTTGCACAATTGCCAACACCATTTATACTCTTGGGTGATTTTAATGCACACAACTACATTTGGGGTTGTAAGGATATTAACGATAAAGCCAAGAAAGTTGAAGATTTCTTAGCCAAAAATAATTTGTGTCTTTTTAATGATAACAAATCACATACTCATTTACATCCAGCTACAGGCTCTCATTCTTCCATTGATTTAACAATATGCGATCCAACGCTCTTGATGGATTTTTCGAGGAGTGTTGGTGACGACCTATGTGGAAGTGACCACTTCCCCTTATTTCTTGAAAATATCGGCCCTCCACTTCTCGAAAAAACGCAACGATGGAAACTTCGCAAAGCTGATTGGGATACGTTTCAATCTTTTTGTGAGGAACAGTTAAAGCCTTCTGTTTTCGAGGATGTTGAAGACGCAACTGCTCTTTTTACCAAAACCCTTCGTGATATAGCTGATCAAACTATTCCAAAAACCTCGGCAAATCCAAAACGCCCACATAAACCATGGTACGATGATGACTGCAAAAAGGCAGTCAGTGATCGTAAAGCTGCATTGAATGCTTTTAACTTGCGGCCAACTCAAAATAATTTAGATACTTTTAGAGTTTTTCGTGCGAAAACCCATCTTACTATTAAGGATAGCAACAGGAAATCCTGGAGATCTTATGTATCTAGGCTGAACTCTCGTTCATCTTTTAAGAAGATGTGGGACATGGTCCGGAAAAAAAACGGTAAAGGTAATTCTAGTTGTGTAAATCATCTTAAAACTGATAATGAGGATATTACTTCTGTCAATGGTATTACGAACACTTTGGCAGAAACTTTTTCTAAAAACTCTTCTTCTGAAAATTGTCACCAAATTTTCTAAAAAATAAGAAACTAAAAGAACAGAAGCTGAATTTCAAGTCTAAAAATTTGGAGAAATACAATAAACTGTTCACTCTCAAAGAACTTCGAGAATACTTAAAAAGGCTCATGAAACATCAGCTGGTCCTGATGATATCCATTATCAATTATTAAAACATTTACCTGAAACCTGTCTCTCTACACTTCTTGATATATTTAATAAGGTTTGGGTGACCGGAAACTTCCCCGATTCTTGGCGGGAAGCAATCGTTATTCCAGTCCCCAAACCAGGAAAGGATCATACGGACCCAATAAATTATCGCCCTATTGCTTTAACGAGTTGTATATGTAAAACCATGGAACGAATGATTAATGAGAGACTCGTTTGGTACCTGGAATCCAACAAGCTGATAACAAAGTATCAAAGTGGATTCCGGTGCCAACGAGGCACAACAGACAATCTCATTCGATTTGAATCATTTATTAGGGAAGCTTTCGTAAAGGAAGAACATCTAGTCGCTGTATTTTTTGACTTGGAGAAAGCTTATGATACTGCATGGAAGTACGGTATCATGAATGATCTTTATGACCTTGGTCTTAGCGGTCGATTAGCAATTTTTATAGAGAATTTCTTAGAGGACAGACAGTTTCGTGTCCGAATAGGTTCAACTCTCTCTGACATCCATGAACAGGAGATGGGTGTGCCACAGGGCAGCATACTCTCTGTCACCCTTTTTAGTATAAAAATTAACAGTATAGTTAAATGCATCAATCCTGGTGTGGATTGCTCTCTATATGTTGACGACTTTGCTATATGTTATCGTGCAAAAAACATGAACACTATTGAGAGACAACTGCAACAATGTCTGAATAAACTTCAGACCTGGTCGGATGAAAATGGTTTTAAATTTTCTAAATCTAAAACTAATTGTATTCACTTTTGTCAACTACGTAGATATCATGAAGACCCTCATCTAACACTCGATGGTTCACCAATACCAGTAGTGGATGAAACAAAATTCCTTGGTCTTATTTTCGACCGCAAATTGACGTTTATACCACATCTTAAATACTTGAAGGCCAAGTGCCTTAAAGCTCTTAATTTACTTAAAGTTTTTGCAAACACTAATTGGGGAGCAGATCTTCAAGTACTTTTACAACTTTATAGATCTCTTATCAGATCCAGCTGGACTACGGCTCAATAGTATGTGGATCGACACGCAAATCATATTTGCAGATGCTCGATCCTATACATAATAAAGGATTACGACTCGCCTTAGGTGCCTTTCGTACATCACCAGCCCCAAGTCTATACGTTGAAGCGAATGAACCATCACTTTCTCATAGACGGAACAAATTGGCCCTTCAATATGCCATTAAATTAAAATCTAACCCTTCAAATCCAGCTTCCGATAATGTTTTTAATCCTAGTTATGAACCTCTTTTTGATCGAAAACCGAAGGCCATTCGACCATTTGGTCTTCGTATTAAACCAAAAGTAAGAGACACTGAAATCGACCTAAATGTGATTGCCAAGTACAAAGTACCACAAATTCCACTATGGACTTTGAAAACATCAACAATTATTTTCGATCTTTGTAATAGTAACAAATCTAATACAGACCCTACTGTCTTTCAAAGCAAATTTAATGAAATTAAATCGAAAGACAGTAACTTTCAACATATGTACACAGATGGTTCTAAAGATGGAGATAAAGCAGTGCAGCAGCTGTTGTTCACAAACACAGCGTAAAGAGCCGCCTGCCTGACAAGGCCTCTATCTTTTCAGCTGAACTTAAGGCAATTGAACTTGCCTTAAATTATATTCAGGAATCTGATGATGGCCATTTTGTAATCTTTTCTGATTTCCTTTCATCTCTTCAAGCACTGCGTAATATGAAACATGATAACCCAGTTGTGCTTCAACTTTTAGAAAAGTACAATTCTCTTATAGTTGATAATGTTATTATTTTCTGCTGGCTTCCAAGTCATGTAGGAATATGCGGTAATGATAGAGCTGATAGTGCTGCTAAAGCAGCATCAAGTTTACATATATCTGATACCAAATTACCTTATACTGATTTTAAAAGTTGTATTAATACATATATTCATAACTCTTGGCAAGCTGCTTGGGATTTGTCAGTTAACAATAAACTCCATTCAATTAAACCGTTACTCGGAGAATGGCGTTCTTCTAGTAGACCCATTCGTCGAAAGGAAGTTGTCCTAGCCCGGTGCAGGATAGGGCATACACGTTAAACTCATTCATATTTATTACAAGGTGAGCAATTACCAGAATGTATACCCTGCTTTGCACCGTTAACGGTCAAACACATATTGTTGGAATGTGTAGACTTTGATCCTATGCGTCAAAGGTACTACAATGTTAATACTATGACCGAGTTATTTAATACTATAGATTTTAGTCTAGTTTTAGATTTCCTGAAGGAAGTCAGACTATATAAATCATTATACTATGTTCTTGTATATATTTACTTTTTCATATACCCGTTTTCGGGCATTTGTTGATTTACATATATTGTTTATATTACTACCATATCATCCCTTACATGTAAATAGTTTTATCTTTATATATTTACATTAATTTTTAATTAACCCTTCATTTCTTCATCATTCATCAGTTTTTGCGCACAATATGACCTATTTATGTGTCGACGCGCCTTAAAACACCATTCATTCATTCAATATACAAATTTGGACCCCCATGGCACAGTCATTTTTGACCCCGGGGACTTCATTTTAACAAACTTGATAGTCTAGGCATTGTCGATCATTTTAAAAGAAAAACTGTCGAAATCTGTCCAGCGGTTCTTGAGAAGATTTTTGACCATATATGTTATTGGTGGCCATTTTGGAAGTTGCGCTGACCTAATTTTAACAAATCTAAAAAGCATTCATCTAAGGATCATTCACGTGAAGTTTGGTCAAAATTGGCAGAACGGTTTCTCAGGAGATGTCGTTTGAAGCAAACGTTAACGACGCTGACGACGCGGACGACGGACAACGAGTGATCCCAATAGATCACCTTGAGCCTTTGGCTCAGGTGATCTAAAAATTAAAATTGCGGTCTAGTGGTGGAATTATACTTGTGACAAAGAAATGTTTTATGAAAAGGGTCATAACTCTGGCAAAATGAAAGTCAAGAGTTATTGGACAAGCCTAACAAAATTAGAGATCGTGATATTTCATCCATGTAACTATTGAACAATTTATGCATATTCTTTTATAAATACTGCTAAGACATTTTTATATTACTGCTAAGACATAACTTAATAAACTGCCATTTTTTTTTTTAATTACATTATACACCCCCCAAAATCATGCTTATTTAAAACCTGTGATATCTGCTAGCCTGTTGAACCACGGGACAGAATGAAAGCCTATTGATGGCTCATGTTTCTCCCTATAAATTAGTGTGAGGCTGATCTCTCTGAGATAATTAAAGGGAATTTAGCGAGACAGCCAAACATGCTCTTTTATTGAGAGTTCTGAAAAACTTGCAAAAAGGTGAAAGAATTATCAAAATCGAATGATAAACAAAAAAGATATGACCATTTGAAGGTTGTACTAAAATGGATATGGAAGCCGCCATTTTGAAAACTATGACATCATAGTTCCATATGACCATATATGGAATATTGATAAATATCATTTAAAGCAAAGCAAATCACAGCAAATTAATTCAAACTCCTTAACTGGACTAAAGCATTTCTGACATTAGTTATACATATTATTTAAACAGTTACTTTAATTTTTTCCCCTATAAATGAGTAATTTTTCATATTTATCAATATTCCATATATGGTCATTTAGAACTGTGATGTCATAGCTCTAAAAATGGCGGCTTCCATATCTGTTTCTACAGAACTTTCAAACGATCATATCTTCTTTGTTTATCATCCGATTTTGATAATTCTTTCACCATTTTCTAAGTTTTTCAGAACTCTTAATAATAAAGATTGTTTGCCTTTAAGACTATATCCAGTGTCATTATTCATACCATAAAGATGTCTTATCTGAGGAGAGCAATGCAGCAGAAAACATTAAACTCCAACACCCAGTAGTTATGACAAACAAGACGTCAGTCAACGACCAATAAAGCCCTTGACGGTAAGAGCACGACTGGAGCTGATCACCACACTGCACCATGTTGTTACAGAAATTAATTTTCATAAAGGTTTAAAAGATGTTTAAATTTGTTTGTTTGAATGGTGTTTAGTTATCAGCACATGTAAGGCCATATATGATGGTCAATTTGTTTGTGGTGGAGGCAGACCACCCCATATTTCCTGGGTAGAACCAGTACTGTATTCCTCCCGCCATCCGTAAGAATCAACACATTCTCACTTGACAAGTCAAGCTCCTAGTGGGATTCGAACCCGCAGCGGCGAGGGGCGAGAACGTTTAGATGCAGCATCTTAACTATCCTGGCCACGAAGGCACTCGTTAAGTCATTGAAATAAATTTTCATGAAGGTCTAAAAAATGTTTAAAAGAGTAGTTATCACAACATTTTCTTAGCCAATGCAAACAAAAATGGCCACTGGTAGCCATCTTAAAAGGCTCAAAATTTATTATAATCACACTTTTCATAGAAAAAGCAGATAACTGTGGATGCGCTCGTCTGTCCGTCAGTCGATTTTCGCCTTTAACTTGAACTCCTCATATTTCAGTTGAAGGAGTTCAGTGTTCATATTTGGTAAAGTGCTTGCTTAGGATATGTAGAGGTAAACAAAGGTTTCAGATCGATGGTTTGGCCCATGGTGCCAGGGGTCAAGGTGAAATTCGCCAAAACCAAACGTTAAACCCACAGTTTTCAATATTTTTTAATAAACTTTTCCACATGCTTTTATAATGATACAAGCATACAATATGAAACAGGTTTGTGATTTAATGTTCCGACCCTTCTCTCCAGGGAAGGGGACTTTATTATGGTCATATTATATGGAGTCAGCATGCATTTTATATTTTTCTTGTAACCTGAACCATTTCTATATCAGTTGAAGGAGAGTTCATATTTTGCATGGTAGTTGTCTAGGATGTAAAGACGAAAATGAAGGTTTCTGTTCCAGGGTTTGACCCCAGGACTAAAGGTCAAGGTCAAAAGGTGTATTTTAGCTAGGACCAGTAAGACACCATAAAAGAAATGCTTACATGAAGTTTCATAAATTTCCACAAGTGGGTTTTGGAGAGGCTAGTAGTGAAGGTAAGTGTTGCTTTTTGTTTTTTTAAATAAAAGACAAATGAAGAGAGGCTGGCTGATGCTTCATGGCATAAGCTCTGCTGGTCTTTGATCAATCAAATTAAACAAGAAACTTTCATTGTAACCATGGCTCTTGTAACATTTAAGATGAAGTTACCAAGGAAATTCTGTTAATTGGATGCAAATAAACCAAACATTATTGATATCAGAGAAATAAATGTTGTTGTTTTCTATTAACCTTGACTTTTGTCTATAATTTCTCTTTGTTATTAGCTGAATTAATGTCTCCAAGCAGGGAATCTGGAATATCAGGATTTGCCCATAGGTTTAATTGGAGATGTTATTTATAATTCCCTTTTTAGGAATGGTAGTCACCTTGGCTTATTACTGGCAATAGAAATGATATATGTCCACATAATCAAGGGCCATAACTCTGTAATGGGTGGATGAATTTTACTCATTGCACATCTTTGTGGTACAAACATTCCTACCTAATATGGTGAAAGTCAGTATTTTCAGGGCAAGGAAATTTGTTTCTGAATAACTCGTCCCACGATATATTTAAATGGTCAAATTGATAAATTGTTAAAGAATTTATTTCAATTTTTACTCCTGCATCAATGAGTGGAATTTTCGTACCTTGATTTACATGAACATTTACATAACACACTCGAATCCACTTCTTTTACTTCAATCAATAGCAATAACTATGTAAAGCATATAATTATGTCAACTGTTTTCCATTGCCAAGTGTCCAACACCTTAATTATTGAAATAAATTTGGTGAAAATCTGGACGCAAAAAGTGTTTTTACCAAACGGTTAAACACTTGTTTCAAATATTACACTGCTGAAAATATGGTTTTAACGGGAAAAAGGTTTTCTCAAAATCTATACACATGACCTACTAAAAATGTGTCCACTAAATCACTGGAGGAACTTTGTTAACATAGTACATTTTTCAAAAATACTGAGTATTTCCTGCTATTAAATTGTTGATTCCAATTTTTAAACTTACTTTAAGTAGAGTATATATAAGAAACAACATATTGATAGCAAACCCATTCTTTCACAGGGACCATAGATACGTATCTTACCTTGAAACTGCATAAAAACTGTTTGCTTCCAGAACATCTGTGCCAATTTTTACTTTGAATGGCGTCATATTTAATAACAGTTTGCTATAAACTGAGGGGTTTTATTATTTTCCTATCTCTTTTCTTTTCAAGAATACCAGTATAGACAAACCTGAACCGTGGTATAATATTTTATATGCTTGAACCACAATATACCAGTATATTATATATTCTGTGATGAATTATAGAAATTTCCCAGTTTGAGAAAATCTATAACATATCCCTTCCTCTACTGTGCTATCTCGCCTAGTGTGCAAGATAGCACAGTAGCCAAATGTTATGAACTAAACGATAGACGTCATGATATTACGTCACGAATTGACGTCATGATATTACTCCGCGCTGTCGCCAAAGGATTGACAGAAAAAGGAATACTTGTGTCAAAAGACGATTGGAAAGAAATTCATCACAGAATATATATTATATAGTTTAATTAACATTTTTGTCGTGATACGGAAAATAATTCACTCGTGAGAAATATTCTTGCGATATAGAAACTCGTGCGAAAACGCACTCGTTTCTATATCGCAAGAATCTTTCTCACTCGGGAATTATTTCCCATATCACTTCAACAATGTTAATTAAACTCTATTTATCACACAACTGTGGTGTGGGAGTGTAATAAAGCCATGATGTATTTATCATATTACACTAGTGAAATAAATATGCAAATGAAGGTCGACTCATTGTTCGGTCCTTTCCGTTAATCGGAATTGCCTCATCAATTTCCGTTACTATGCTATCATTTTATAATCATAATTGCTCATTCTGTTAATTATATTGGTTGATTCATTGTTTGTTAATAATCATTTTCTTCGAGCAAGTATCTCAATCTGTAATTGGGAACAATTGTATTGCATTTGCGGCTCAAGCATACAAGACCACTCTGTACACGTTACATGATCTTACTGAAACAAACTCTCAAATCAATTTCAGTCGAAAACCTTAAAACTGTTATCACTAGAATGAGCTAACACGTAATGGATGAAAACCATTCTGTTGCATACTGGTCTTTGATCAGTACACTCTCAAATTAACTTCAGTAACATCAAATGTCAAAGATCCTAAACTTTCGCAGTTGATTATCATCATTTCTTTGCATTTTTAGTATTAACCATTAGTATATTAAAGAAGGTCTATCGAATGATACCAATTTGATAGAAGTCTCTTGCCCATTTCGCTCATTGATCTTTTATACCGATATTAAAAATATAATCAAAATAAGAAAAAATCAATTCCTGTCCTTCAGTCTTGTTATTTAACCGCAGTATGTTTCCTGTGCCGTGCAGGAAGTAAGAAAGGTGGCAACCGTAATTATTGAATAGGTTATTAGTGGATAATAGAAGATGATTTTGCAGTTTTGTCAACATTATGCCAGATGTACTTTATCTACTGATTTAATACGAACAAATTACAATGTTAAAGGGACACAGGGCAATCTTGAAGTGTTTGTCAAGCATTGAAATTAGAGTCTGGATTTATATATCAATTCCATTTTGACTTTAAACCTGCTTGCATGTAAGTAAATAATGAACGTCGACACATAAATAGGTCATAATTGTGCGCAAAAACTGATCAAAGATGAAGAAATGAAGTAGTAATTAAAAATTAATGTAAATATATAAAGATATAGAGGATCTTAAACGAGTTCCCATTTCATATAAGATTTATGGAACGAGTTATGAATTATTTTAATTTTAACGAGCCTTTTGGAATGGGAACGAGTTTAAGATCCTTTTTATCACATAACATTGCAATCAAAATAGTAAAAATTAATTCAGATGGACATGGAACCGCCACGACGTCAGACACACTTTAGCGCCAAAACGTCATAAATTATGTGACATCATAACGTCGTGTCTCAAACATAACGTTGCGTATAAAAGAGTTCGTGTTTTACCTCTTTACAAAATAGCAGTTTGCGCCAACTTTTACAAACCAACAACAATGTTGTGTATAACGTGCATTATTTTTATAAACTGTCACAAATAATAAGACTCAGATCTGGATGAATTTGTAATAAATAAAATAGTTTCAGTTAATAAACTTGCGTAGTGTTACAGGTTTAACTCAACCAATCAAAATCGTTCCAGGTTGTATGACACGTGTGTCATACAATAGAACATTAAATGGGTGTTCGACACTGCTAACAAGGGACGTTATGTGATAAAAAACTATTTACAAATAAGGGATGATATGGTAGTAATATAAACTATATATGTAAATCAACAAGTAAACGGGTATATACGTAAATATATAGAAGAACATATTATATTGATTTAGGTATATAAGTAAATATATAGAAGAACATATTATATTGATTAAGGTATATAAGTAAATATATAGAAGAACATATTATATTGATTTATATAACCTGATTTCTTTCAGGAAATCTAAAACACGACTAAAATCTATAGTTTCAAATAACTCTTTCATAGTATTAACATTGTAGTACCTTTGACGCATAGGATCAAAGTCTACACATTCCAACAAGATGTGTTTGACCGTTAATGGTGCAAAGCAGGGTATACATTCTGGTAATTGCTCATCTTGTAATAATTAAATATGAATGAGTATAACATGTATGCCCTATCCTGCACTCGGCTAGGACAACTTCTTCTCGACGAATGGCTAAAGTAAAAAAAATCTTTTTGAGTTTTCATGTTTTCGTCTTATTCTACCATTGGTTTAAATATATTACTGGTGCAATAAAATCAAAAGTTAATAATATGCAGACAAATTTTGATTTATACTATTCTTATAATTAATATTAATGATGGAACAAATGCAAGTTATGTAGAAAAAAATAATGGGACGCCACGAGTTTTAAAAGAAATCAAGATTGACATATGTCCCTTTAAGGATTATGCCCCCTTATATATATGTATTAACACCGACGTTGCATTTTTAAAAAAAAAAAAAATACTCAAATAATCCTGAATAATTTTACATGCAACTTCCAGTTTAATATGTTTACACTTTTATCTATACAGTGTTACCAGACAAAGATGTAAGCATTCTGGGAACTGTATTTAAGGACATACTAGTGTTGTTCAAATTAAGTATACCATTACGTAAACAACAAGAGGTCCATGAGGGCCTGCAGTACTCTACTGTAGCTGAAGGCTCAAGTGAGCTATTGTGACCGCTTTTTGTACATTGTCCAACCATTAACGATTTCTCTTCATAAACTGCTTGGGCAATTTTGACTTCAGATGAATGACCCTTAGGTCATTAGGTTTTAATGTTGTAAAAATTAGTTCAACACATCATCCAAGATGGCAACCATTTCTAAAACAAGAGGGCCAAGATGGCCCTAAAGCGCTCACCTGAGTACTGGCACATTATCGAACTTCTTCGAAATCTTATGGTCATATACAATCTGTGCAAGTTTGGTTAAGATTGTTCAAGAAATGTGGGCTCTGTTGTGTATAACAACATTGATATAGACAGTTTAAAACCCTGACAAAAATGGGTAAAGATCAAATACAAAAAAAATATACGAGAGCTGTGTGCCTTGTGGTTTTAGAGAAGAAGATTTATTAAGTTTTTCCCTATACAAGTCCATGTAAAACGTGACCCCTAGGGCGGGGTCAAATGTGAATCCAGGGTCACCATTTGAGCAAACTTGGTAAAGGACCATAAGAGTATAGTAAATGCAAAATATTAAACCTCTGGCTCTTGTAGTTCCAGAGAAGAAGACTTTAATGTGTTTCCTATATACGTCTATGTAAAACTGTGACCCTCAGAATGGGGTCAAATTTTACCCCAGGGTCACCATTTGAACAAACTTGGTAGAGGACCATAAGCTTATACTAAAGGCAAAATATTAAACCTCTGGCTCTTGCAGTTTCAGAGAAGATTGTTTTTTTCCTATATATATGTCTATATATAAACTGTGACCCCCGGGGTGGGGCCAAATGCGACCCCTGAGTCACCATTTGAACAAACTTGGTAGAGGACCATAAGCTTATAGCAAATGCAAAATATTAAACCTCTGGCTCTTGCAGTTCCAGAAAAGAAGATTTTTTAAGTTTTTCCCTATACATCTCTATGTAAAACATGTGACCCTTGGGCGGGGCCAAATGTGACCCAAGGGTCACCATTTGAACAAACTTGGTAAAGGACCATAAGCTTATATTAAATGCAAAATATCAAACCTCTGGCTCTTGTAGTTTCCGAGAAGATTTTTTTTTTTCCCTATATAAGTCTATTTAAAACTGTGACACACGGGACGGTGACACATTTGACCCCAGGGTCACCATTTGAACAAACTAAGTAGAGGACCAAACTAAGTAAGCTGATGCTACATGTAATACATGAGAGCTCTGTGCCATGTGGTTCCAGAGAAGAAGATTTGTTTCAGTTTTTCCCTGTAAAACTGTGACCCCGGGGCGGGGCCAAATGTGACCCCTGGGTCACCATTTGAACAAACTTGGTAGAGGACCACAAGCTTATAGCAAATGCAAAATATTAAACCTCTGGCTCTGGCAGTTTTAGAGAAGAAGATTTTTTAAGTTTTCCCCTATACATGTCTATGTAAAACATGTGACCCTTGGGGCGGGGCCAAATGTGACCCGAGGTTCACCATTTGAACAAAATTGGTAAAGGACCATAAGCTTATAGTAAATGCAAAATATCAAACCTTTGGCTCTTGTAGTTTCCGAGAAGAAGATTTTTAAAAAAATATATATATATATAAGTCTATGTAAAACTGTGACCCCCGGGGCGGGGACAAATATGACCCCAGGGTCACCATTTGAACAACTTAGTAGAGGACCATAAGCTGATGCTACATGTAATACATGAGACCTCTGTGCCTTGTGGTTTCAGAGAAGAAGATTTTTTAAAGTTTTTTCCTATATGTCTATATGAAAAACATGCAAAATTTCAATATACAAACTTTGGACCCCTGGGGCATGGCCATTTTCGACCCCAGGGACTTCATTTGAACAAACTTGATAGTCTAGGCGTTGGCGATCATTTTAAAAGAAAAACTGTTGAAATCTGTCCAGCTGTTCTTGAGAAGAAGATTTTTTAAGGTTTCGACCATATATGGTAATGGTGGCCATCTTGGATGTCACGCTGACCTAATTTTAACAAATCTGAAAAAGCATTCACCTAAGGATCATCCACGTGAAGTTTGGTCAAAATTGGCCATGCGGTTTCTGAGGAGAAGTCGTTTGAAGCAAAAGTTAACAACGGACGGACGACGGACGATGACGGACGAAGAGTGATCCCAATAGCTCACCTTTGAGCCTTCGGCTCAGGTGAGCTAAAAAGCTGAAATCTTAAAACATGATCTTCTTAAGAACCACTGGACGATTTCATTTTTGAAGAAATGATCTTTGTAGCCTAGACTATCACGTTTGTTCACATGAAGTCCGCGTAGTCAAAATGACTGTGCTATGGGGATCCAAAGTTTCAATCTCATGATTCTAAATGTTTTACGATTTTCATATATAACCCTATGTAAATACATGCAACCTCTAGAACGGTGTCATCAATTGAACAAACTTCTGCAAAACTTGCAGAATCATAAGCTAATGCTGTATGTTATATATAGTTTCAGAGATCTCATTCAAAGCAATTGTTGATGGACTCTGAAAAAGTGTGCTTTTGATGGGATGCAAAATGTGGGCGCTAGAGTGTTAACAAGGCAAAATAAATCCTTTTTTTTGTTAAATCAAGGGCAATAACTCAGATGTTTACTATCCAAATTTGGTGGTTTTCAAACTCGTCTGAGCTTTTATAAATATTAAGACTGACCAAGTTTGTTACCTCTATGGAAAACATCTGACCTCTGGGGCGGGGCCATTTATGATCCGAGGGTCATCATTTGAACAAACTTAGTAGAGGACTATATGACGATGCTACATAAAAATATCAGAACGCTATTTCTTGTAGTTTTGTAGAAAAAGATTTTTAAAGGTTTTCCCTATATAACTCTATGTAAAACATGTTACCCCAGGGTCATCATTTGAACAAATTTGGTAGAGAACCATAAGACAATGCTACATACAAAATATCAGACCTCTAGTTTTTGTAATTTCAGAGAAGAAATTTTTTTAAGGTTTTGCCGGTATGTATAACTCGATGTAAAACATGTTACCCCGGGACTGGGCCATTTATTGAACAAACATGGTAGAGGACCATAAGACAATGCTACAAACAAAATATCAGACCTCTAGTTCTTGCAGTTTCGAGGAAGAAGAATTTTTAGGTTTTCCCTACATAACTCTATGTAAAACATGTGAGCGCCGGGGCGGGGCCATTTATGACCCCAGGGTCATCATTTGAAAAAAACTTGGCGGTGGACTATAAGGCAATGCTATATACAAAATATCAGACCTCTAGGTCTTGTACTTTCGGAGAAGATTTGTTAAGGTTTCCTATATATACCTCTATGTAAAGCATGTGACCCACTATAGCGGGGCCATTTATGACCCAGGGTCATCATTTGAACAACCTTGGCAGAGGATCATAAGACAATGGTACATACAAAATATCAGACCTCTAGGTCTTGTAGTTTCGGAGAAGATTTTTTTGTTTTCCCTATATAACTCTATGTAAAACATGTGACCACCAGGGCGGGCCATTTATGACCCTAGGGTCATCATTTGA
This sequence comes from Cyrtodaria siliqua, assembly GCA_037043455.1. NCBI lineage: Eukaryota > Metazoa > Mollusca > Bivalvia > Adapedonta > Hiatellidae > Cyrtodaria > Cyrtodaria siliqua. The sequence goes on along the minus strand of JAWPHD010008572.1, from coordinate 85,005 downwards.
ACAAATTTGATAGAGGACCATAAGACAATGCTACATGCAAAATATCAGACCTCCAGGTCTTGTAGTTTCAGAAAAGAAGATTTTTAAGTTTTCCCTATATAACGTGACCCCCCAGAGTGGGACCATTTATGGTCATCATTTGAAAAAACTTGGTGGAGGACCATAAGACAATGCTACATACAAAATATCAGACCTCTACGTCTTGCAATTTCAGAGAAGATTTGTTTCAGGTTTTCCCTATATACATATAGGTAAAGCATGTGACCCCGTGGTCATTTATGACCCCAGGGTCATCATTTGAACAGACTTGGCAGAGACCATAAGCTAATGCTACATACAAAATATCAGACCTCTTGTAGTTTTGAAGAAGATTTTTTTAAGATTTTCCCTATATATATATATCTCTATGTGAAGCATGTGACCCCCGTGGTGGGGCCATTTATGACCCCATGGTCATAATTCTGGGGTCATCATTTGAACAATCTTGGCAGAGGACCATAAGATAATGCTACATACAAAACATCAGATCTCTAGGTCTTGTAGTTTCGGAGAAGATTTGTTTATGTTTTCCGTATATAACTCTATGTAAAACATGTGACCACCGGGGCAGGGCCATTTATGACCCCCAGGGTCATCATTTGGGGGTCAACATTTGATAGAGGATTCAAAATATCAGACCTCTACGTCTTGTAGTTTCGGAGAAGATTTTTGTATGTTGTCCCTATATAACTCTATGTAAAATATGTGACCACCGGGGCGGGGCCATGACCCCAGGGTCATCATTTGAACAAACTTGATAGGGGACCATAATACAGTGCTACTTGCAAAATATTAGACCTGTAGGTCTTGCGGTTTCGGAGAAGACTATTTTCTAAGGCTTTTTTAATAAAACTGGTAAGCCCCAGGGCGGGGCCAAATTTGATCCCAATGCCACCATTTGAACAAATTTGAGAGAGGACCTTATAAGGCAGCTTCAGCCCAAATTTGGTCAAAATCTGTCAAGCTGTTTTAGAGAAGAAATTGTTTGAAGAAAATGTTAATGGATGGACAGATGACAATGACGACGATGGATGACAGACGACAGACACTTCACCATGACATAAGGTCTGCTGGTCTGTAGAGCTAAAAACGAAAGTCATTTATTTTAAAGTGACTCCCGGCCTTGAATTCACCAACCATTCTTGAGAATAGTCTTAGACTTAAGCTCAAGTATGCAAATTTCAATCACAAATATTTATAAAAGTTAAAGGATAAACGTTCATGACAACCTGCTATGAACACATATAAAGAGAAATACTAATAAATAACAACTGCATAGGACTGTTTAACTTTGAAGGTCATGGGAATATTTGTGAACGAAATTTGAGTACTTGAGCTCAAGTCTAAGAATAGTTTGAAGAATGGTTGGTGAATTCCAGGCCAGGACTATAATTATTACACCTTTCTATAGTACAACTTGATAAAGCTCATTTCCAAACTATTCCAATATTTTTATTGTACAAACATTCTTACCATCGGAGGAATTTGCATACCATTTACTAAAGTTATTGCATAAACAAGCTAAAATTTGCTTCAACTGACACAATCAAGGACAGAAGGATGGGAATTTTCAGATAAATAAACCCCACAGACATCCAAAAACACTTTGATCATATTATTTTCTTTCAGCCTTGTTATTTTAGCATTTTTTGCAGAATTGTCCCAGACCCATACACTTTATAAATATGAGTTCAATCACCACATTATTGCTGCTATATAACACTATAAATTATGAGGGTTTATAAACACACTGGGTCTGCTAGACATTAGCTACTAGACATAGTAATTAAACGCAATCAATCGATACACCAATTTCAACATGCAGAATGATGCTTGCAAACTTTTTAACACAGCAGTACTTTTTCTTAATATCCTTATTTTTTTAAAACTTCTTAAGAGGATTTCGCAGACACACAGAAAACATATAACGTATACCCCATATAAATGCAGTATTTACAGTTAATGACCGAAATAAGTCAAGGACAAGGTCATCATTTTGTAGAGTTGAATTGAAGTTTATAGTCGCACCAACAGCTAAGGTCATATGGCGACTTTCCAGCTTCTATTGGTGGAGGAAGACCCCAGGCGCCCCTCTGGGCAATTTTCGTGCACGGACGGGTACCTGGATAGAACCGTGACCGATGTTCCACAAGTCAGCTGGATTCATTCTGTAGAACTGATCTTTGAAATTGAGCTGTACTAACCAATATTGGTTAATCTTAATTACATAGACTTCTTGAGTAACAGACTTAAGTACATTAAAAACGTTAATAACCCATAAGTTTCAAGGTCACTGGTGGAATTTCTCTGTAGAAACCAGCTTTACTACCCAATATAAAACTATTGTGTTAACTGATCCAATGCAAACATGTGTAGTTCCTGGGAAACAGACTTAAATTCCACAATTACTCTCTTTCCTTTTACAGTAACAACTGGGTGCTATGCAGTAACAACTGGGTGCTATACACTAACAACTGGGTGCTATACACTAACAACTGGGCGCTATGCAGTAACAACTGGGCGTTATGCAGTAACAACTGGGTGATATACAGTAACAACTGGGCGCTATGCAGTAACAACTGGGCGCTATGCAGTAACAACTGGGTGCTATGCATTAACAACTGGGCGCTATGCAGTAACAACTGGGTGCTATGCAAAAGTTTCAAAAGATCAAAAAATGTAGACTTTTTGTGTGAAAAGGTGGTGGTGGGTGAGTGGGTGGAGGTGTGGGGGGAGGGAGGTGTAGGGGTTTCACTATTAGGGGAGGCGCTTTTATTAGGGGAAATATGATAAAACATAACAAGAGGTCAATGACCTTGAAGCTCTACTGATTGATTTTGTTTTCAGGAAGAAGTCGCTACAAACTTGTTTTTTGAAAATCTATTTTTAGCAGTGGCGGCCATCTTGAATTTCCGGCCGACCTGAAATTTTGCTAGGATCAATTAGACATCAAGAGCAACATTCCTGTGAAGTTTCATGAAAATCCGTCAAGTAGTTTCAGAGGAGTAGTCGCTACAAGTTTTCATTATATAACTCTATGTAAACAAAGATGGCCACTGACAGCCATGTTTAACATTGAATCAAAATAATGTTCGACTCGGATAACCATCATGTCATGCTGATAATTTTAGAAAAAGTCCCATATCAATATCACTTATAGTTTTCAAGAAGTAGTCGCTACAAACTTATTTTTTTTAAATCTATTTTTAGCTGTGGCGGCCATCTTGAATTTCTGGCCGATTTGCTAGGATCAATTAGACATCAAGAGCAACATTCCTGTGAAGTTTCATGAAAATCCGTCAAGTAGTTTCAGACGAGTAGTCGCTACAAGTTTTCAATATATAACTCTATGTAAACAAAGATGGCCACTGGCAGCCATGTTTAACGTCGAATCAAAATAATGTTCGACTCGGATAACCATCATGTCATGCTGATCATTTTAGAAAAAGTCCCATATCAATATCTCTTATAGTTTTCAAGAAGTAGTCGCTACAAACTTATTTTTTAAAAATCTATTTTTAGCCGTGGCGGCCATCTTGAATTTCCGACCGACCTGAAATTTTGCTAGGATCAATTAGACATCAAGAGCAACATTCCTGTGAAGTTTCATGAAAATCCGTCAAGTAGTTTCAGAGGAGTAGTCGCTACAAGTTTTCATTATATAACTCTATGTAAACAAAGATGGCCGCTGGCAGCCATGTTTAACGTCGAATCAAAACGATTTTCGACAAGGACCAACATCATGTCATCCTGATCATTTTAGAAAAAGTCCCATATCAATATCTCTTATAGTTTTCAAGAAGTAGTCGCTACAAACTTATTTTTTAAAAATCTATTTTTAGCCGTGGCGGCCATCTTGAATTTCCGGCCGACCTGAAATTTTGCTAGGATCAATTAGACATCAAGAGCAACATTCCTGTGAAGTTTCATGAAAATCCGTCAAGTAGTTTCAGAGGAGTAGTCGCTACAAGTTTTCATTATATAACTCTATGTAAACAAAGATGGCCACTGGCAGCCATGTTTATCATCGAATCAAAACGATTTTCGACAAGGACCAACATCATGTCATGCTGATCATTTTAGAAAAAGTCCCATAGCAATATCCCTTAGAGTTTTCAAGAAGTAGTCGCTACAAACTTGTTTTTTAAAAACCTATTTTTAGATTTGGCGGCCATCTTGGATTTCACATCTACATGAATTTTTGCTAGGATCAACTAGACTTCATGGGCAACATTTCTGTAAAGTTTCATGAAAATCCATTCAGTAGTTTCAGAGGAGTAGTCGCTACAAAAAAAAAGTTAACGGACAGACGGACGGACGGACGGACAGACGGACGGACGGACGACGGACACCGCACCACGGCATAAGCTCTGCTGATCTCTGATCAGTAGAGCTAAAAACAAAGTTTCAGAGGAGTAGTCACTACGAGTTTTCATTATATAACTCTATGTAAACAAAGATGGCAGCTGGCAGAAATGTTTAATGTCGAATCAAAATAATTTTCGACAAGGATCAACATCATGTCATACTGATCATTTCAGGAAAAGTCCCATATCAATATCACTTATAGTTTTCAAGAAGTAGCCGCTACAAACTTGTATTTTGAAAAACTATTATTAGTGTGGCGGCCATCTTGAATTTCCGGCCGACCTAAAATTTTGATAGGATCAATTAGACATCAGGAGCAACATTCGTGTGAAGTTTCATGAAAATCCGTCACATAGTTTTAGAGGAGTAGTCACTACAAGTTTTCATTATATAACTCTATGTAAACAAAGATGGCCACTGGCGGCCATGTTTAATGTCGCATCAAAATAAGTTTCGACAATCATCAACATCATTCCATACTGATCATTTTAGAAAAAGTCCCATATCAATATCACTTATAGTTTTCAAGAAGTACTCGCTACAAACTTGTTTTTTTGAAAATATATTTTTAGCTGTGGCGGCCATCTTGAATCTCCGACCAACATGAAATGTTGCTAGGATCATTTAGAAATCATGTCATGCTGATAATTTTAGAAAAAGTCCCATATCAATATCACTTAGAGTTTTCAAGAAGTAGTTGCTACAAACTTGTTTTTTAAAAATCTATTTTTAGCCGTGGTGGCCATCTTGGATTTCACATCTAAATGAATTTTTTGCTAGGATCAACTAGACTTCATGGGCAACATTTCTGTAAAGTTTCATGAAAATCCGTCAAGTAGTTTCAGAGGAGTAGTCGCTACAAAAACAGACGGACGACAGACAAGACATAAGCTCTGCTGATCTCTGATCAGAGCTAAAAATTAGAAGTGTACCTCACCACCAGATTTGGTATATGGATATCATCAACAAGAAATGATGACGTCTGAGTACCTCATCTAAAAGCTGATCGAAAACTACTAATTTACACTGACAACAAAAAAATACCACTCAAATAAAATCAATCTGGATTCTTTTTCTAGAGTTGTCACAACATATATAATTATTTATGAAGCTTTCGACATTCTATCTCCTGAACTCATTTGTCATGTGGACACACCAGCGGAAGTATTAAAGCAAATGATTCCTGGAGTATTTTTAATTGGCTCTACCTTAATGTCATTCTTTAGATCTATACTTATAAGAGGCCAAAATTGCTCCACTGCTCTAAATATTCCCTTTCTTGTATCGACTGAAGAATACATTTAAAAAATATCTCTAAAATACTTATAAGAACATCTGTTTACTCCTGAAAAGAATCTGCATGTAATGCTATATCTTTTTGAAATCTCAGCATTCAAAAGATATTTGTGTTCCTAAGCGTTCATTAGCTAGGTATTTTCTCAAATTTTAATTTAAATCTTAAAGTCACATAAACTAAAAATATACAAAAACGAACGGGAATTTCCGCTATATATTGTATGCTGCTGTTATTCGAATGGTATGTGGCTACGTAAGACCATTCCTTTTGGAAAAAAATGACAATAAACAGCACTTAACACAGCCAATAGTATTCCTTCAAAATTTCATTATTGACAGAGTATGCATGTGAGCAAACTTAGGATGCAAAACTTTGCAAACTCTTTATGTACTGAAATGGCTCAAATTTTCAAAGAGGAACTTCAACATTGATGAATTTCTTGTTACAAAGTGTACTGTGATTAAAACGTCGACAACATCACAGTTGTGTTCTTTCTCGAACATATTGCAACTTCTTTTTTTGCAAAACATCTTGGGATTTTAGTATAGTATGTGGAATTAAGTGTGCAGTATACACAATATATATAGCGGAAATTACAGAGTTGCGTTTCTTTTTCATTTCAGTATATTAACCTAACAAATAGTAGTAAGTGAAACATATTTTAATTACTTCAAAGAAACTAAGGCCTTTTTTTTTTAATAACTTGGTTTACGGATCCGCCGAGTCTAATTTTCCCGTTTTAGAAAAAAAAAAAATTGTACATTTCCCCATTTTTTTTTCCATTTTTTTTTTTTTTTTCCACTCGTGTCAAGGACATGCTCGGTTATCTAAAGTATGCTATTAAACATGGATTTCGATAAGGATCTACTTTTTTTGATTCTCTCCCTCTTTTTGACTTAAAACGTCAACATTTTGCTTGTAATTTTTTCTCTCAATTTCTCCACACCCCACCACATCTAGGTATTTTAAGCTAGATATTTTCTCAAATTTTAATTTAAATCTTAAAGTCACATAAACTAGAAATATACAAAAACGAACGGGAATTTCCGCTATATATTGTATGCTGCTGTTATTCGAATGGTATATGGCTACGTAAGACTTAACACAGCCAATAGTATTCCTTCAAAATTTCATTATTGACAGAGTATGCATGTGAGCAAACTTAGGATGCAAAACTTTGCAAACTCTTTACGTGCTGAAATGGCTCAAATTTTCAAAGAGGAACTTCAACATTGATGAATTTCTTGTTACAAAGTGTACTGTGATTAAAACGTCGACAACATCACAGTTGTGTTCTTTCTCGAACATATTGCAACTTCTTTTTTTGCAAAACATCTTGGGATTTTAGTATAGTATGTGGAATTAAGTGTGCAGTATACACAATATATATAGCGGAAATTACAGAGTTGCGTTTCTTTTTCATTTCATCTAACATAACCTAACAAATAGTAGTAAGTGAAACACATTTTAATAACTTCAAAGAAACTAAGGCCTTTTTTTTTTAATAACTTGGTTTACGGATCCGCCGAGTCTAATTTTCCCGTTTTAGAAAAAAAAAAAAATTGTACATTTCCCCCTTTTTTTTTCTTTTTTTTTTCCAATTTTTTTTTTTCCCACTCGTGTCAAGGACATGCTCGGTTATCTAAAGTATGCTATTAAACATGGATTTCGATAAGGATCTACTTTTTTTGATTCTCTCCCTCTTTTTGACTTAAAACGTCAACATTTTGCTTGTAATTTTTTTTCTCAATTTCTCCCCCCCCCACCCCCACGCACCCACCCCCGTAATCCGTAAACCAAGTCATTAAAAAAAAAAGGCCTAAGGGAACATGTACATGCTTCAAAAAAAAAAGTTTAAGTATGTAAATATTTCGGTGAAACTGGTGGGAGAGCTGTTCCCTCAAGTTAATCTTTCTTGCATACCCAGGTGCTGGAATATCTTAAATGATTTATTCTACAATACTGATGCCAAAATAAAAATCACGTGTCAACAGTTGCACGACATTATTGAAATGAAATGGGGTTTTACGTCCTGTTTACACATCATAATTATAAGGTTATGTTGGGATGTGAGAGATGAGATGAAGAATGACGTTTCCCTTCAGACATGCCTCATGGAGAAGACATTACGTGGTCCCGCCTTAATTCCATTAAGCAATGGGAAAGCTTATATTAGTAGGATTTTACAACGGATATTTCGACAATAAAACATGCTTAAAAACATTTCTTGCTGAAAAAATGCGATAACCTGTATAAAATTACTTCTTAAATCTTTTAATTTTTCAATATGCAAACATTTTAAGCCAAAATTATGGTTTCTGATCTGATAAGTAGTTTCAGAGTAGTCGGTACAAGTTTATACTATCTAACTCCTTAAACAAAGCTGGCAGCCATGTTTAATGTTGAATCAAAATGATTTTCAAAAGGACCAACATCATGTCATGCTGATCAAGTCCCATATCAATATCACGTATAGTTTTCAAGACGTAGTCACTACAAATTTAAAAAAAAAAAATCTATATTAAGCTGTGGAAGCCATCTTGAATTTCTGGCCAACCTGAAATTTTGCTAGGATCTATAAGATATCAAAAGCAACATTCCTGTGAAGTGAAAATCCGTCAAGTAGTTTCAGAGGAGTAGTCGCTAAAGGTTTTTATTACAGAACTGTATGTAAACAAAGATCGCTGCTTGGCAGCCATGTTTAATGTTGAATCAAATGATTTTCAACAAGGATCAACATCATGTCATGCTGGTCATTTTAGAAAAAGTCCCATATCAATATCACGTATAGTTTTCAAGAAGTAGTCACTATTTTTTTTTTAATCTATTTTTAGATGTGGCGGCCATCTTGAATTTCCGGCTGACCGTAAATTTTACTAGGATCAACTAGACATCAAGAGCAACATTCCTGTGAAGTTTCAAGAAAATCCCTTAGGAAGTTTCAGAGGAGTAGTCACTACAAAAAAATGTTTACAGACGGACAGATGGACGGATGGACAGACGACGGACACTAACAAAAGCATATGTCTCCCCCATAATTTATGAACCAACCTGGCTGAAAGTCTCAATATGGTGAACATTTGTGCCAAGTTATTTCAAAATCCCTCAAGCGGTTCAAGAGATATGGAGAGGACACGAAATATAGTGCATGTGACCTTCGACCTCTAAGTTTAACCTTGACCTTTAATTGACGTGGCTGGAAGTTGCGCTTTGCACATCGACTCAATATGGTGAACATTTGTGCCAAGTTATTTCAAAATCCCTCAAGCGGTTCAAGAGATATGGAGCGGACTCAAAATATAGTGCTTATTACCTTCGACCTCTAAGTGTGACCTTGACCTTGAACAGACAAGGCTGGAAGTTGTGCTCTGCATGTCGTCTCAATATGGTGAACATTTGTGCTAAGTTATTTCAAAATCCCTCAAGAGGTTCAAAAGATATGGAGCAAACATGAAATATAGTGCAAATGATCTTCAACCTCTAAGTGCGACCTTGACCTTGAATGGACGTGGCTGGAAGTTGCGCTCTGCACTTCGTCTCGATATGGTGAACATTTGTGCCATGTTATTTCAAAATCCCTCAAGCAGTTCAAGAGATATAGAGAGGACACGACTTGTGACGAACAGAGAGACAGACAGACAGACAGACAGAGAGAGACAGACGACGGACAAAAGACCATGGCCTAAGCCCTTTGGCCAGTAGAGCACCCACAACAGAAACTTAAACCCCTGACCCATGCTAACAATTTAAACAAGAGGCCCTAGTTCTAATTTGGTATGGTTATTTAGAGAGTCGAGGCACAACAATTGTTTAAGTAGCTTTTGACTGCCTGTAGAGGGGCCCTTATAGGCAGGTGGTCAAAAACCCATTTTATATAATTGTTGTTCCTCGAGTCCTTAATAATCATACTAAATTAGAACTAGGGGTTGTTTTTAGTAAAAACAGATACAGAAGAAAAGGCCATACATCCGCCAAAAAGCATTCAACTTTGAATTAAAACATTTAAAGGGCCATAACTCTACCTAAAATCATTCATCCGGAACAAGACAATGATGTACGCAACCAAGTTTCGTTGAAAGCCAAACAGTGGTTGAGGAGAACTAGTCCGGACAAAGTTTGTGTTTTAAAACATTTTAAAGAGCCACAACTCCACCATTAATATCATAGAACCGGAACATGACAATGACATGCGCATATAGGCTTGGTACTGAACATTCCCACCAAGTTTCATTGAAATCCAGCCAGAGATTCGGGATAACTAGTCCGGATAAAGTTTGTGTATAAGGGGCCATAACTCTGTCAAAACTCATTAAACAAGAACATAGCAATGGCAAGCGCAACTAGGCTTGGTACTGATCATTTCTGCCAAGTTTTGTTAAATCCAGCCAGGGGTTCAGGAGAACTAGTCTGTACAAAGTTAGTGTATTAAAACCATTAAAGCGCCATAACTCTGCCAAAAATCTTTCAACCGGAACACGGCGACGTTATGCACAACTAGGCTTGATATTGATCATCCATGCCACATTTCATTTAAATCAGGCAAAAAAATCTTTCAACCGGAACACGATGTAAATATGCACAACCAGGCACTGATCATACCCTTCAAAGTTTCTGAAATCCATCCAGGAGTTCAGAAGGGACTAGTCTGGACAATGTTTGTTTATTAACACCTTTAAAGGGCCATAAATCTGCCAAAAATCATTCAACCGGAACACGGAGACGAAATGCACAACTAGGCTTGGAACTGATCATCCTTGCCAAGTTTCGTTGAAATCCGGCCAGGGGTTCAGCAGAACTAGTCTGGACATAGTTTGTGTATTAAAACATTTAAAGGGCCATAACTCTGCCAGAAATATTTCAACCAGAACACAGTGATGATATGCACAACTAGACTTGGTACTGATCATCCCTGCAAAGTTTCTCTGAAATCCGGCCAGGGGTTCAGGAGAACTAGTCCGGACAAAGTTTGTGTAGTAAAGCCTTTAAAGGGCCATAACTCTGCCAAATATCTTTCAACCGGAACACGGTGAGGACAGGCACAACTAGGCTTGGTACTGTCCCTGCAAGGTTTAACTGAAATCCGGCCAGGGCCATTCAGGAGAACTAGTTCGGACAAAGTTTGTGTAATAAAACATTTAAAGGGCCATAATTGATGATTTCTCTGAAATCTGTCCAAGGTTTCAGAAGACCTAGTCCATACAAATTATGTGTACTAAAACCTTTAAAGGGCCATAACTCTGCCAAAAACCATTCAACAGGAACAAGGTGACGATATGCACAACTAGGCTCGGTACTGATCATCCCTGCAAAGTTTTGGCCCTATCATAACAATCTGGTAAAGATTGGATGAAACATGAAGGTGCTAGAGTGTTGACATCAAAAAGTTAACACATTTTTCAATAATTCAAGGGCCATAACTTCTGTGTTGATGGAAATTAAGGGATTGTTGTTAGTAATTGTACCTAAAAATAAAGGAATTGTGGTTAGAAATTAAGAAACTGTGGCTAAAAATAAAGGAATTGTGGCTAGAAATAAAGAAATTGTGGATAGAAATTGTGGCTAGAAATAAAGACACTGTGGATAGAAATTAAGGAATTGTGGCTAGAAATTAAGCGATTGTGGCTAGTAATTGCGCTTAGAAATAAAGAAACTGTGAAATTGTGACTAGAAATTAAGGAATTGTGGCTAAAATTAAAAAATTGTGGCTAGAAATGAAGAAAAGGTGGCTAGAAATTAAGGTATTATGGTTAGAAATGAAAAAAGTTGTGGCTAGAAATTGAGGAATTGTGACTATAAATTACAGTATTAAGGAATAGTTGCAAGCACCTGTTTGAAATTAGTCAGCAGTGGTGCCACTATGCCCTGATGACATTGACCTTAAGTATGCCAACCTGAGATACCATCTGTAGAGAATTCTTAAATACAGTCCACACTCAGCATCTCGAATTTCAAGGGACCAGAAAAAAAGTTCGAGTTATCCGAAGTTCGAGTTAAACGATAATGGCATACTTGTTTTTATTTTATTACCCCACCAACCTGTTTTACACTATGCATATACGTGTTACTGTATATATTGCCGATATTTGCCGATTTTTATGAAATACATGATTTCTTCCTTCATATATGTTGATGAATATGTTTCTTTTCATGTTAAAGCTATATAAGAAAACGTTTTGGTAATGAAATAAATCAGCAAAATATTTATGATTTCATAATTTATTAAAAACAGAGAAAGGCATATACATGTATACAATGAAACAACGTTGTCAATATTGTCACAAATGCATTTCTATAAATAGACGTTTAGATTTAAACAGACAGTATATCGATTATGAGAAATCATATTTAAACGAAACAATTTACAATATTCAGGTCTATAAGTCTATGTTCTTTCGGTGTTTTCACTATCTACTCTCTTAAAAAACGACATAATGTCACCTTGTCTTCTGCACACTTTTGACAAGTGCATGTTTGTAACGAATCTATCTAAGATTGCTATGGCTGGGAAAACCGACCTAGAATTTTCCTGTGTTTCAACAAAGGACCTTAACACTTCACATGCTGTCTATAGATGGTTTTGCCGCCGGAATCTCCTCTTACATCAAAAAACAGAACATTGACAACTGCCACTCATAAATTAATTAGTTATACGTTTCGTCCATGTCAAATTAGTATAATTATTATAATTGTTTTAACCCACGCGATGGCCATTGTTTTCAATTAGCGTAAACAAACTTCCTCGTTAACAAGCCTTAATTTATCATGAAAAATCAGAGACAACACAAGAAAATAAATTAACAAACATGTCACCATGATTTATTTGTTACAGGTGAAATCATCTCAGCAATTATCACCTTTTGTTTGCTTCACAATCAACTTCGACGCCGGCTTGTGTTTGATCAAACTTGCATTTGGCACTTTAATTGAACTTCGAATTAGCGAGAGTAAATTAATGTATAGATTCGTGTTTGGGACCAGAAAAATAGTTCTAATTATCCGATAATTCGAATTAACGAAATTCGACTTAAAAGAAGTCAAATTGCATAAAAATAGAAGGAATAAAATTGGGACCGTGAAAAAAATTCGACTTAAGCGGAAATTCGAAATAGGCGAGTTTGAGTTACTGAGAGTAGACTGTATAAAGTTTCAGACCATTATCTGAAGCACTATAGGAGTAATGAACCAACAAATTGTACTGTACTGACACATGAAAATGAACAAGTGACCCCAATGTCTACCGATTATCACAAGTTTTATGCCATTGTTTAAAGCGAATACTGTTAAGCTCACATTATTTCCGCATGCTCTCAAGTTCAAGATTCACTGGGTCTCTGATTTAGTAACAAAATTAAATAATGTTCCTAAAACATTGTTTTCTCTGTATTAAGGGCAGCCCTCAAATCAGAGAATGCGTTCTCGATAATGCTCCTTTTGAAAAATTGAGCCATTTCAGTACTGTATTTAACATAAAGAGTTTGCAAAATTTTGCATCCTAAGTTTGTTCACATGCTAAAATGAACCAAACGTGTCCTCTGTGAATAATGAAACTTTGAAGGAATACTATTTCCTGTGTTATGTGTTTAGTCTTTTTTTTCCGAAAGAAAATGTCTAACTATTTGATTAACAGCAGTATATTGTACATACAATATAGAGCGGAAATTCCCAATTTGCATTTCTTTTTCGTTTCAGTATATTATTGGTATTGTACTTCTAACAGTATTAGGAAACATTTACAGACTGCCATGTCAAAGTGTAAAGGGTCCCCAATGAGCTTCCTAGAGCATCTTTACAAATTGTCTTTACCTTACTGTTCTGAGCCAGATTGATTTATCATTTTCTGAATTCTTCAGACAAATTATTCAGCATGGAGAGATTTTGCTGATTCATTGAGTGGCCCAAGAGATTACTTATGGTCATAGTTTATCTTATTCCTTCATAGACAGTCATTATAACCCTTAACCATAATGGACTGTTTTTTCTTTGAATTAAGATCATTCCAATTGGTGGGTGGTGGGGGGAGGTAAAGTCTGAAAGGAGGTGGTTGGTGGATGTAAAATCTGAATGTTATGAAGTTTACGAGAATTTTTTTTTATTGTTGTTGCTGTTTGATTTTCAATTTTATTTTTGTTTAAGTTGTGCACCCCCACCCACCCCTACTAAAATCTGAGAATCTGAAGAAAAAAAACACAATGTTTATGTGTGTGTAGTTTGGTTCTCAAATTGCACTGTCTTTTCAAGTTGCAAACCCCATAAAATCTAAAATATGTTATACGTGTATCTGCCCTGCTCTATAGTGGTACGGAGAAACTTACCATCGCCAGTTGCATCAAATGGGGATCTGCGACCTGACTGGTTCCCCATGATTACAGCACATCCTAGAGTACACCCCAGTCTGACGGAAACAAGCCTGTAGAGTTAGCAACCTTAATGAGGTCACTTCCTGAAAATATATAACAACACTTAACTTTGTATATCTAAAGTGCTGTAAAACGACGAAAGGCCAAGCACAATAAATGTTGCGTTAACTCTACCTAAAGGTTGGCTTTTTTCTCTTTTTTTATTATTATTATTTTTATATAAAACAATATGTCCCAGTATGAGAATATACTTACTCCGGAATAGGTCTCTCAAGTACAAAGATAACGTTTTAGTCTCGGCACTACCAGGAACATACGCCGTGGGTGCCGCCATATTTTCTCAATTAAAATAATTTAAAAAAAAAAAGAAATTACTTCCCACATATGGCTAATTCCTATTCTATTTAAAAACATTTTTAAGAGAGTCTATCGTTTTACAGGAAACACATTAATTTTGCAAGGCCTAAGCACATAATTACATGAACTATCTGCCTCAATAAAGTTATTTTATAATTTGATTTGAACTTACATTCCTTAAAGCTACACAATCTTTATTTAAATGGCTGTTTTTAAGTTGTAAATTACTTATTAAAGGATAACTCATTCATCGTGATTTGAACACAACGTATTTCGAGAGGTGACACAGAACTATTGTAATTATATATAAATATAACTAGAAGGGTGTTCCAGGGAACACTTGTGTCGTCTGCCGTGTGCTTATTTCAGCAAGTACAATCTAACTATAAAGTTTGAAGACAGGGGGTGCAATCCTTCATGCATTATGGAGCATTTTTTTTTTTTTAAGTGTTTAAGTTTATGAGAAAGGAGCACTCATCTGCATTGGATAATTGATAAGGAAGAACTGTATAATGTTCATGACCTTTGGTCAATAGTTTGCCAAGTTATGAACTAGGTTCGGTTGCAGGTTAAAGTTTTATGAAAAGTGGCATAATTCTGCTGAAATGAAAGTCAGAGTTATTGGACATGTGTAACAACATTTCTTGGGTTAAGATGAATATGTGTGTAAAGTTTCATGAACATAGATTAAATACTTTTCAAGTTATGGCCAAGGTTAGGTTGCAGGTTAAAGTGTGAGAGACGGACAGACACCGACAGACAACAGACAAAGTGATCCCTAAGTGTCTACCATGCTACACAAAAACTAAGAATCAATAGTTTCACCCCTCGATTACTGACCTCAAAAAACGAGTCAGTGCTCCAGATAAAATTTTGACCTAATGCATAATTTACTCCCTTATTCTAAACGCAATGCTGAACATAAACATTTCATGAATAACAAGAGGGCCAAGATTATGGAACGCCAATGCTGCCTTCTGATGGTACTGGTCCGTATGTTCTGTGCATTTACCAAGTTGTTCTGTGTTAACTACATTTTGTCCTGTAGAAACATCATTTTGTTCTGTACATTTGTCATTATGTTATGTGCATTTACTAACTCGTTCTGTACTAACGACATTTTGTTGTGTGCATACATCATTTCGTTCTGTGCATTTGTCATTATGTTATGTACTAACGACATTTTGTTGTGTGCATACATCATTTCGTTCTGTGCATTTGTCATTATGTTATGTGCATTTACTAACTCGTTCTGTACTAACGACATTTTGTTGTGTGCATACATCATTTCGTTGTGTGCATTTGTCATTATGTTATGTACTAACGACATTTTGTTGTGTGCATACATCATTTCGTTCTGTGCATTTGTCATTATGTTATGTACTAACGACATTTTGTTGTGTGCATACATCATTTAGTCCTGTGCATTTGTCATTATGTTATGTGCATTTACTAACTCG
This sequence comes from Cyrtodaria siliqua, assembly GCA_037043455.1. Lineage (NCBI taxonomy): Eukaryota > Metazoa > Mollusca > Bivalvia > Adapedonta > Hiatellidae > Cyrtodaria > Cyrtodaria siliqua. The sequence goes on along the minus strand of JAWPHD010008572.1, from coordinate 69,127 downwards.
TTCTGTACTAACGACATTTTGTTGTGTGCATACATCATTTCGTTCTGTGCATTTGTCATTATGTTATGTACTAACGACATTTTGTTGTGTGCATACATCATTTCGTTCTGTGCATTTGTCATTATGTTATGTACTAACATCATTTTGTTGTGTGCATACATCATTTCGTTCTGTGCATTTGTCATTATGTTATGTGCATTTACTAACTCGTTCTGTACTAACGACATTTTGTTGTGTGCATACATCATTTCATTCTGTGCATTTGTCATTATGTACTAACGACATTTTGTTGTGTGCATACATCATTTCGTTCTGTGCATTTGTCATTATGTTATGTACTAACGACATTTTGTTGTGTGCATACATCATTTCGTCCTGTGCATTTGTCATTATGTTATGTGCATTTACTAACTCGTTCTGTACTAACGACATTTTGTTGTGTGCATACATCATTTCGTCCTGTGCATTTGTCATTATGTTATGTACTAACGACATTTTGTTGTGTGCATACATCATTTCGTCCTGTGCATTTGTCATTATGTTATGTGCATTTACTAACTCGTTCTGTACTAACGACATTTTGTTGTGTGCATACATCATTTCGTCCTGTGCATTTGTCATTATGTTATGTACTAACGACATTTTGTTGTGTGCATACATCATTTCGTTCTGTGCATTTGTCATTATGTTATGTGCAGTTACTAACTCGTTCTGTACTAACGACATTTTGTTGTGTGCATACATCATTTCGTTCTGTGCATTTGTCATTATGTTATGTGCATTTACTAACTCGTTCTGTACTAACGACATTTTGTTGTGTGCATACATCATTTCGTTCTGTGCATTTGTCATTATGTTATGTACTAATGACATTTTGTTGTGTGCATACATCATTTCGTTCTGTGCATTTGTCATTATGTTATGTACTAACGACATTTTGTTATGTGCATACATCATTTTAATATCTACGTTTTATGCCTTGAATCGCATGCGTGTAAATAATTCAGGAACGATAATTCGTATATTAAGCGTGTCAATTATTCAGTAACGATAATCCAGTAAACTACTACTACGTTGTCTGTCCTTGAATCTTATACGTGTAAATAATTCAGGAACGATGATTCGTATATTAGGCGTGTCAATAATTCAGGAACGATAATCGTTAGTGACATGTATAATAGAAGTGACAATGGGAAACGTATCTACTGCTATGTTGTCTGTACTTGAATCGTATACGTGTAAATAATTCAGGAACGATAATTCGTATATTAGGCGTGTCAATAATTCAGGAACGATAATCGTTAGTGACACGTATAATAGAAGTGAGAATGGGAAACGTATCAACTACTACGTTGTCTATACTTGAATCGCATACGTGTAAATAATTCAGGAACGATAATCATTAAAAAAAAACACGTAAGATATGATACATTTTCTTTCTTTAATTACTGACAAGCACATTAATATATGTTTAATATATCACAATGACAATGTCTAATATAAGAACGTTTAAGATACAGTTTCTTGACCATTTGGGAAAGAACACTTACAAACATATATATAATATAACCAATACATTACAAAAATTAAACTTTATACGACTTTATATAAAATTGGCAAAAAATATGAACTCATAACAGTATAATGTAAATATTACGGGCGTGATAACCGCTATCGACCTACTCTTACGGTTGTGCTATTATTACATACGTGTCAATAGACACTCCGTTTTTTCGCACCGGTGTACTGTATGACTACCCACGGTGTTACCCCTTTCGTTGCCCAGTGTAATGTATCCGAACATAATAACGATGTTTGCACATAACAAAATGATGTATGCACAAGACAAAATGGCGTCAGAACGGAACAACTTAGTAAATGCACACAACGACTTATCAAATGTACATCACAACTTACAAAATGTACAGAACGAGTTAGTAAATGCACATAACATAATGACAAATGCACAGAACGAAATGATGTATGCACACAACAAAATGTCGTTAGTACAGAACGAGTTAGTAAATGCACATAACATAATGAAAAATGCACAGAACGAAATGATGTATGCACACAACAAAATGTCGTTAGTACATAACATAATGACAAATGCACAGAACGAAATGATGTATGCACACAACAAAATGTCGTTAGTACAGAACGAGTTAGTAAATGCACATAACATAATGACAAATGCACAGAACGAAATGATGTATGCACACAACAAAATGTCGTTAGTACATAACATAATGACAAATGCACAGAACGAAATGATGTATGCACACAACAAAATGTCGTTAGTACAGAACGAGTTAGTAAATTCACATAACATAATGACAAATGCACAGGACGAAATGATGTATGCACACAACAAAATGTTGTTAGTACATAACATAATGACAAATGCACAGAACGAAATGATGTATGCACACAACAAAATGTCGTTAGTACATAACATAATGACAAATGCACAGAACGAAATGATGTATGCACACAACAAAATGTCGTTAGTACAGAACGAGTTAGTAAATGCACATAACATAATGACAAATGCACAGAACGAAATGATGTTTGCACACAACAAAATGTCGTTAGTACATAACATAATGACAAATGCACAGAACGAAATGATGTATGCACACAACAAAATGTCGTTAGTACAGAACGAGTTAGTAAATGCACATAACATAATGACAAATGTACAGAACAAAATGATGTTTCTACAGGACAAAATGTAGTTAACACAGAACAACTTGATAAATGCACAGAACATACGGACCAGTACCATCAGAAGGCAGCATTGGCGTTCCATACAAGATGGCCCTATATCGATCACCTGAGTAATGGTCCATTATCGAACTTCTTCGAAATCTTATGATCATATACAATCTGTGCAAGTTTGGTTAAGATTGTCCAAAGAAAGGCCTCTGTTGTTTACCAACACTGATATAAAGACACTGACAAAGTTTGGTAAAGATCAAAGACAAAATGAAGGTGCTATAGTGTAACCTCTGGGGCAAGGCCAAATGTGACCCCAGGGCTACATGTAATATATGAGAGCTGTGTGCCTTGTGGTTTCAGAGAAGTAGATTTTTTAAGTTTTTCCCTATACAAGTCTATGTAAAACATTTGACCCCTGGGGCAGAGCCAAATGTGACCCCAGGGTCACCATTTTATATACTTGGTTAAGGACCATAAGCTCATAGTAAATGTAAAATAGTAAACCTCTGGCTCTTGCAGTTTCAGGGAAGAAGATTTTTTAATTTTTTCCCTATACAAGTCTATGCAAAACTGTGAACCCCGGGGCGGGGCCAAATGTGACCCCAGGGTCACCATTTGAACAAACTTGGTAAAGGACTATAATCTTATAGTAAATGCAAAATATTAAACCTCTGGCTCTTGTAGTTTCAGAGGAGAAGATTTTTTTTTTTCTTCCCTATATAGTCTATGTAAAACTGTGACCCCCGGGGCGGGGCCAAATTTGAGGGTCTACATTTGAACAAACTTGGTAAAGGACCATAATCTTATAGTAAATGCAAAATATTAAACCTCTGGCTCTTGTAGTTTCAGAGAAGAAGATTTTTTAAGTTTTTCCCTATACAAGTCTATGTAAAACTGTGAACCCCGGGGCGGGGCCAAATGTGACCCCAGGGTCACCATTTGAACAAACTTGGTAAAGGACTATAATCTTATAGTAAATGCAACATATTAAACCTCTGGCTCTTGTAGTTTCAGAGGAGAAGATTTTATTTTTTTCCCCTATATAGTCTATGTAAAACTGTGACCCCCGGGGCGGGGCCAAATTTGAGGGTCTACATTTGAACAAATTTGGTAAAGGACCATAAGCTTATTGCAAATGCAAAATACTAAACCTCTGGCTCTTGCAGTTTCAGAGAAGAAGATTTGTTAAGTTTTTCCCTATACATGTCTATGTAAAACATGTGACCCTTGGGGCGGGGTCAAATGTGACCCGAGGGTCACCATTTGAACAAACTTGGTAAAGAACCATAAGCTTAGTAAATGCAAAATATCAAACCTCTGGCTCTTGTACTTTCAGAGAAGAAGATTTTTTAAAAAAAAATCCTATATAAGTCTATGTAAAACTTAGACCCCCTGGGTGGGGACGAATTTGACCCCAGGGTCACCATTTGAACAAAGTTAGTAGAGGACTATAAGCAGCTGCTAGATGTAGTACATGAGAGCACAGTGCCTTGTGGTTTCAGAGAAGAAGATTTTTTAAAGTTTTTTCCTATATGTCTATATGAAAAACATGCAAAATCTCTATATACTAACTTTGGACCCCCGAGGCACAGTCATTTTTGACCCCGGGGACTTCATTTGAACAAATTTAATAGTCTAGGCATTGGCCATCATTTAAAAGAAAAACTGTTGAAATCTGTCCAGCGGTTCTGGAGAAGAAGATTTTTTAAGGTTTCGACCACATATGGTAATGGCAGCCATCTTGGATGTCGCGCTGACCTAAGTTTAACAAATCTAAAAAGCATTCATCTAAGGATCATCCATGTGAAGTTTGGTCAAAATTAGCCAAGTGGTTTCTGAGGAGAAGTTGTTTGAAGAAAAGTTAACGACGGACGACAGACGACGACGGACGACGGACGAAGAGTGATCCTAATAGATCACCTTGAGCCTTCGGCTCAGGTGATCTAAAAATGCTTAAATTTACCTATATTATAAGAAACATACTTTGTTTTCTTGTATAATGTTTGCCTTATACATTAGGGTAATTTTAGTACATTTCTACGAACTGTAACTTAATTTATCACATAAATTAATAAAGCCATTATATATTTCTCATATTACACTAGTGAAATAAATATGCAAATGAAGACCGAATCAGCTTTCGGTATTATCTGTTCAACTCTGAGTAAATCGGAATTGTCTCATTGATTTCCGTAATCCTTAAAATACTGGGCTACGGAAATCGACGAGGTATTAAATATAGTTCCGTTGTTCGGCATCATACGGAACAGGACCTCATCGTACGGAATAGGACCTCATCGTACGGAATAGGACCTCATCGTACGACAACGTTACATATAGGCAGCTACACTAATAAATGTTGCTTATGATGCTTTTCTGGAATTATGTGATAAATAGAATCTCACATTCGTGCCTACCTAATACTGACTTTATTAAACACATTGGATAAAACTTATATGATGCTCTGCACAGCCTCACATTATATCATATACTTTTATTCAAATCTTCAATATTATACAGGCACTAATAAATTATAAGAACCTCTATTTAATACATGTTAAACATGTCATATCGTCCCCTTCAATGAGCCTTTCATGACTCAATACTTTGTTTAAACACCAATGTTTTCTCCTGTATGTGTTATGGCTTGTTTTCTGATTTGTTTATTCAATGAGCCTTTCATGACTCAATACTTTGTTTAAACACCAATGTTTTCTCCTGTATGTGTTATGGCTTGTTTTCTGATTTGTTTATTCAGTCATCTATAATTCATTGTAGCATGGTCACTGAAAGCCCTTTTGTATTTGCATAGGTATAAATCGTTTAATTGAAAATAACACCTGACAGAATAAACCATGTACTCTAAACTACCAGTTATTGGAAAATAAGAGTATGACAGACAGCTGAAAATGGATATGATACAAAATAAATAGAATATGGTCTCATCTTGTTGGTTGGTTTAAACACCTCGATGGGCTACCCCCATCTTGATGTTTAAATCAACCAACGAGATGAGACAATACTCTATCTATTACATAAGACCACTATATCTTCAATGCTTTTCTCAGGCTCTTTAAATTGAGTGAAAAGGTTAAATAATCTTACAAATGTTCTCGTTTTCAATGGCTGATATCAATCTATTTTTTGTTTTTCTAAACTCTTGGTATCTAAAGAGGTGGTACTGGAGAATGATCTTGATTGCAAGATAACATGTTTGCTAGATAACATGTTTTTTTGGTAATAAGTGTCAGTTATATGGTATTGTGAATATTGTAAAAGGTTGATATGCTTACTTATGCAGCTAGATCATTTACCAGAACAATTTTTTTTGCATACCAGACATAACCTTACATTGTTGAAAATGACATAAAACACCATACAAACAAATACAAAGCAAACCAGATCAGGATACCTGTTTGTGTTAGACATGTGCTGAGATGATACCTTACAAATGGTTGCTGGATAAAAATCAATTGAAATTAATTGAATGTTGTTTAACGGCTCATCAACACAGTATTATAGGTTAATTAGAGCCGCCCCAGAGAGATTCAAGTGCATCAACTTCGGTGTCGAAATTTCAACAGTTGCAGGATCATTTTTGGCAAGAAATGTGGAAATTCCATGAAAAATAAAGTTTTCCATAAACTATACCTATGGTTTTGTTCCAATATTTCTTTCCATATAATCTACCTACACACCAAGTTATTGCCGAGAAACTATTTTTCTATATTTAGTAAAAGCAATCTTAACCTTGAAACAATGACCTCAAATGCAATCCCAAGCTTCCTTTTCGTATATTAGCTTGTGACCTACACAGCAAGTTTTGTTCCAATATCTCTTTACTTACTAAAGCTATAGCCCGAACAAGTTGTTTTTTTAGTGACTGCGACCTTGGCCTTGACCCAGCTACCTCAAATGCAATCACAAGCTATCTTTCCATATAAGCTACCTACAAACTAAGTTTCGTTTCAATATCTCATTCCTAACTAAAGTTATAGCATGGAAACCATTTTTCTATTTTTAGAAACAGTGACCTGAACCTTAATCCCACCATGCAGTGACCAAAAATGTAATCCAAACCTTCCTTCCATTTAAGCTACCTTTACACAAAGTTATTTCCTGGAATGCATTTTTTCTATTTTTAGTAACAATAACCTTGACCGCAGTGACCTCAAATGCAATGTAAAGCTTCCTTTTCATATGCTTCCTTCGTAGCTAGTTTCGTTCAGATATTTCATTTCTAAACTAAAGTTATTGCCTGGACACCATTTTCTATTTTTAGTAACAAAAGGGCTCTAGAAATATGGTTGCCCCAGCGTCCTGTCTCGGGAAACTGGATTTTGGGTGCAGGCATCGGACCGTCACTTGCCAGACCAGACAGTTTTTGATAAACAAGCGAAAACTCATCTTGATCATAAACACTGCCCAAACTGAGGTGCGGTATGTCCTTTCCGGAACACGGTATATCCATTCAAGATGGCCGACAGTGAACTTGTCCAAAGGTACTACAAGCATTTAATGCTATATCATGTATTTTATGATAGTTACAAACCTATATATTGATGCCCTTTGAGCAAAATAACGTAATCTGTCCATAGCTTATAATTGCACGTTTGGTTTTGAATCCAGAGCGGACACAGTCATGTTCAGGCTGTTTTCTCAGCATATGATGCAACATGGCTGTTGATTTTACCAATAAAAGAAAGCAATTTTGGTTCAAGTCAAATGCTGAAAGTCCTGGTCTTGTATTTTGAGGAATTCTTTACGAAAAAATGCATTTCTGTTTTGTATCAAATGCTGAATGTATTAATGGTATATCCTGAAAATACTTTTATGTAAAATAATGAATAATGAATTGATTTTAGTTAATTTTTATTATATTAATTTTTGTAACCCGGAGTGTTTTTTTTTCGGCTTGTAACTTGCAACTTGCATTTTTCGGTTTATAACTCCCAAAACTCGACTTTTCTATGTTTTTTTAGGTTTGTTAACTCGCAACTCACTTTGTTTAGCTTGTAACTCACAACTCGCATTTTCGGCTTGTAACTCGCAACTCGCGTTTTCTATGTTATTTTAGGCTTGTAACTCATAACTCGCTTTTTCAAAGGCCATAACTAAAGAATCTGGTAAAGTTTGGTAAAGAATCCGATGAAAAATGAAGGCCCTACCGTATTAACGAGGCAAAATATAGCATTTTTAAATAAATCAAGAGCCATAACTCCTCTGTTACTAGTCCAATTGGTCCAACATAGAGCTAAAAAAAAAAAATCAATTTTTTTTCCAAACAATTCAAAAATCAAAACATCCAATAAAAAATTTAAAAAATAAATAAATAAATATTCAAATATATCAAACAAGAGGTCAATGACCTTGAAGCTCTACTGATTGATTTTGATTTCAGGAAGTAGTCGCTACAGACTTGTTTTTTAAAAATCTATTTTTAACCGTTGCGGCCATCTTGAATTTCCGGCCGACCTGAAATTTTGCTAAGATCAATAAGACATTAAGAGCAACATTCCTGTGAAGTTTCATGAAAATCCGTCAGGTAGTTTCAAAGAAGTAGTCGCTACAAGTTTTCATTATATAACTCTATGTAAACAAAGCAGCCATGTTTAAGGTCAAATCAAAACGATTTTCGACAAGGACCAACATCATGTCATACTGATCATTTTAGAAAAAGTCCCATATCAATATCTCTTATTGTTTTGAAGAAGTAGTCGCTACAAACTTATTTATTTTAAATTTATTTTTAGCTGTGGCGGCCATCTTGAATTTCCGGCCGACCTGAAATTTTTCTAGGATCAACTAGACATCAAGAGCAACATTCCTGTGAAGTTTCATGAACATCCGTCAAGTAGTTTCAGAGGAGTAGTCGCTACAAGTTTTTACTATATATAACTCTATGTAACCAAAGATGGCCACTGGCAGCCATGTTTAACATCGAATCAAAATAATTTTCCACAAGGATCTACATCATGTCATGCTGATCATTTTAGAAAAAGTCCCATATCAATATCACTTATAGTTTTCAAGAAGTAGTCGCTACAAACTTATTTTTTAAAAATCTATTTTTAGCTGTGACGGCCATCTTGAATTTCCGGCTGACCTGAAATTTTGATAGGATCAATTAGACATCAAGAGCAACATTCCTGTAAAGTTTCATGACAATCCGCCAAGTAGTTTCAGAGGAGTAGTCGCTACAAGTTTTTACTATATAACTCTATGTAAACAAAGATGGCCGCTGGCAGCCATGTTTAACGTTGAATCAAAACGATTTTTGACTAGGATCAACATCATGTAATGCTGATCATTTTAGAAAAAGTCCCATATCAATATCACTTATAGTTTTCAAGAAGTAGTCGCTACAAACTTATTTTTTAAAAATCTATTTTTAGCTGTGACGGCCATCTTGAATTTCCGGCCGACCTGAAATTTTTCTAGGATCAATCAGACATCAAGAGCAACATTCCTGTAAAGTTTCATGAATATCCGCCAAGTAGTTTCAGAGAAGTAGTCGCTACAAGTTTTTACTATATAACTCTATGTAAACAAAGATGGCCGCTGGCAGCCATGTTTAACGTTGAATCAAAACGATTTTTGACTAGGATCAACATCATGTCATGCTGATCATTTTAGAAAAAGTCCCATATCAATATCACTTATAGTTTTCAAGAAGAAGTCGCTACAAACTTGTATTTTAAAACTCTATTTTTAGCTTTGGCGGCCATCTTGGATTTCACATCAACATGAATTTTTGCTAGGATCAACTAGACTTTATGGGCAACATTTCTGTAAAGTTTCATGAATATCCATCCAGTAGTTTCAGCTGTGAAGTCGCTACAAGTTTTTACTCTATAACTCTATGTAAACAAAGATGGCCGCTGGCAGCCATGTTTAACGTTGAATCAAAACGATTTTTGACTAGGATCAACATCATGTCATGCTGATCATTTTAGAAAAAGTCCCATATCAATATCACTTATAGTTTTCAAGAAGAAGTCGCTACAAACTTGTATTTTAAAACTCTATTTTTAGCTTTGGCGGCCATCTTGGATTTCACATCAACATGAATTTTTGCTAGGATCAACTAGACTTTATGGGCAACATTTCTGTAAAGTTTCATGAATATCCATCCAGTAGTTTCAGCTGTGAAGTCGCTACAAGTTTTTACTATATAACTCTATGTAAACAAAGATGGCCGCTGGCAGCCATGTTTAACGTTGAATCAAAACGATTTTTGACTAGGATCAACATCATGTCATGCTGATCATTTTAGAAAAAGTCCCATATCAATATCACTTATAGTTTTCAAGAAGAAGTCGCTACAAACTTGTATTTTAAAACTCTATTTTTAGCTTTGGCGGCCATCTTGGATTTCACATCAACATGAATTTTTGCTAGGATCAACTAGACTTTATGGGCAACATTTCTGTAAAGTTTCATGAATATCCATCCAGTAGTTTCAGCTGTGAAGTCGCTACAAGTTTTTACTATATAACTCTATGTAAACAAAGATGGCCGCTGGCAGCCATGTTTAACGTTGAATCAAAACGATTTTTGACTAGGATCAACATCATGTCATGCTGATCATTTTAGAAAAAGTCCCATATCAATATCACTTATAGTTTTCAAGAAGAAGTCGCTACAAACTTGTATTTTAAAACTCTATTTTTAGCTTTGGCGGCCATCTTGGATTTCACATCAACATGAATTTTTGCTAGGATCAACTAGACTTTATGGGCAACATTTCTGTAAAGTTTCATGAATATCCATCCAGTAGTTTCAGCTGTGAAGTCGCTACAAATAAAAGTTTACGGACAGACGGACAGACAGACGGACAGACGGACAGACGGACGACGGACTCCGCACCACGGCATAAGCTCTGCTGATCTCTGATCAGTAGAGCTAAAAATCAAAAAAAAAATCAAAAAAAAAAAATTAAAAAAAGAAAGTCATAAAATTTGGTAAAGTTTGGCAAAATGAAGGCCTTATCGTATGACGAGGCAAATTATAGCATTTTTAACAAAATCAAGGGCCATAACTCCGCCGTTACTGGTCCGATCTGGCTGGTTTTCAAACTTGAACAAGCTTTCATTGACATTAACAATCTGATACAGTTTGGTAAAGATTGGATGAAAAACGAAGGCCCTATCGTCTTAACTAGGCAAAATATAGCATTTTGAACTAAATCAAGGGCATTAACTCCGCTGTTACTGGTCCGATATGAATGGTTTGCGAACTTGTTCGAGCATTCATTGATATTAACAATCTGATAAAGTTTGGTAAAGATCAGATGAACAATGAAGCCCCTATCGTCTTAACGAGGCAAAATATAGCTTTTGAACTAAAGCAAGGGCCATAACTCCGCTGTTACTAGTCCGATATGAATGGTTTTCAAAATTACCCGAGCTTTCATTGATATTAACAATCTGATAAAGTTTGGTAAAGATCGGAAGAACAATGAAGCCCCTATCATCTTAACGAGGCAAAATACAGCATTTTTAACTAAATCAAGGGCCATAACTCTGCTGTTACTAGTCTGATATGGCTGGTTTTCGAACTTGTCCGAGCTTTCATTGATATTAACAATGTGGTAAAGTTTGGTAAAGATCGGATGAAAAATGAAGGCCCTATCGTCTTAACGAGGCAAAATATAGCATTTTGAACTAAATCAAGGGCCATAACTCCACTGTTACTGGTCTGATATAAATGGTTTTTGAACTTGTCCTAGATTTTATTGATATTAACAATCTGATCAAGTTTGGTAAAGATCAGATGAACAATGAAGCCCCTATTGTCTTAACGAGGCAAAATATAGCATTTTTAACTAAATCAAGGGCCATAACTCCGCTGTTGCTGGTCCGATCAGGCTGGTTTTCGAACTTGTACGAGCTTTCATTGATATTAACAATCTGGTAAAGTTTGGTATAGATCGGATGAAAAATGAAGGCCATATTGTCTTAACGAGGCAAAATATAGCATTTTTAACTAAATCAAGGGCCATAACTCCGCTGTTACTGGTCTCATCTGGCTGGTTTTCGAACTTGTCCGAGCTTTCATTGATATTAACAATCTGTTGAATTTTGGTAAAGATCGGATGAAAAACGAAGGTCGTAACGAGGTAAAAGTTAACAGACGACGGACAGACAGACGACGGACACCACACCATCCCATAAGCTCTGCTGGCCCTTGGCAAGTAGAGCTAAAAAAAAAAAAAATCCTACGCATAACAGGGTCATGTCTGCACTCATAATGCTCTTGCATATCAGGAAATGCTAAATTTTACCTACCTAGTCCGGCGTTTTAAAAAGTTATTCCATGCTGATCTCCCCGTCAGTGAAAATCAGCCATTTTACCTACATTTAGGAAGTTTTTGATTGGTTCACATTTTTCTATTTATAGCCTCCAAAAAACCCAAAGAATGCATATTCCAATTACACCAAAATAAACTTGGACATTCATGCGAAACTGAGGAGTGCCCCCTTAAGGGAAAGTTGTCCGTTAAAAAAAATTGAAACGCCCCTTTTTCCATTTCGCGAATTTATTCCGGACGTCTTGACATATGAATTATTGCGATTGCCCAAAAATTGGCCTATTAACAGCACCTTTTTAAGATAACAGTGAAATAGCCTTTTTAACAGCTTTTTTGCAAACTTTTTTCTTTCGGTCTGTTTTTTTTCCATAGCATGAAAAAGATCTGAAATGTGCAATCAGAAGTCATTTCCACTCTAAAAAGTTGCCTCCTATAACCCGATTTATATAAAGTGACTTTTGTTTTCCGCCTGTTGCGCTTTAGAAACGATTTAAACATTTTATTCTTTATTGAATGTTCATATTTCATATTAAAACATGTTTGTAAATGTTGTATCTAATATAATAATACAAAAAATTGTGATTATTGGTTCTCATGGTATTTGTATATCAAAATTTAGAAGTGGATACTTTCTTATGACGGCGAGTATATTATAAATACCATTCATGGACGTAAAAGATGCTAATTTGATTTCTTTCTGATTTACAACATGGACATTCATGCGAAACTGAGGAGTGCCCCCATATCAATATCACTTATAGTTTTCAAGAAGTAGTCGCTACAAACTTGTTTTTTAAATATCTATTTTTAGCCGTGTTGGCCATCTTGAAATTCTGGCTGACCTGAAATATTGCTAGAATCAATTAGACGTCAAGAGCAACATTCCTGTGAAGTTTCATGAAAATCCATCAATTAGATTCAGGAGTAATCGCTACCAATTTTTACTATATAACTTTATGTAAACAAAGATGGCCACTGACAACCATGTTTAATGTCGAATCAAAACAATTTTCGACAAGAACCAACATCATGTCATGCTGATCATTTTAGAAAAAGCCCCATATTAATATCACTTATAGTTTTCAAGAAGTAGTCGCTACAAACTTGTATTTAAAAATCTATTTAGCTTTGGCGGCCATCTTTGTTTTAACATCGACATAAATTTTTGCTAGGATCAATTAGACTTCATGGGCAACATTTCTGTAAAGTTTCATGAAAAACCATCCAGTAGTTTTAGAGGAGTAGTCGCTACAAAAAATGTTTACAGACGGCAAACTGGCGGATGGACGACTGTCACCGCACCACAGTATGACTGTTCTTACATTGTTCTTCCTCAGCCCTCCGTTAAACAATCTCTATTTTATGCAATCTGTTTTTGAATGACAGATCATCTGACAATCAATATAATCATGAGTTTATAATATCATATATCAGGAATATACAGCTTTAAGCATTAAGTACTGAGCATCAACTATTGGAGAATAAAATGGAGATAACAGGAAATTAAGCAATTAGGAATTTCATTAGTTACAGCTTTTCAAGCCATTTTGGTTTCATAATGGCTTTAGCCGATTGATTTTTTCTGCTACAAAAAATCCAATTTACCAATGTTCACTTGAGGTATTATCATGCTAAGCTTGGAAATGAGAAGATTAAACCACATTAAAAAGCAGGTGTATTTTTTCTTCCTTTTGGGAATGGTGCCTTGTCCTTGTGAATTTGATATGGAACAAGTTACCATATCAGATCAGAGAAGGCTGTCTATTATAATTACTATTATAACGATTACAAAATATTACATTAAATATATACTCCGTAAAAAAAGAAATGGATCAGAGTTGATAACTGATGTTAAATAACGGAATAAGCGTCATAATATTATAATGCATAAACCAATGGAAAGATACATTTGTGTTACTTTAAAAGGCGAAAACGTTACCAAACTCGAGAATAAATAGACAGAGAATCGTAAATGATCCAGGGTTCAGTGTTAAAATCATGCAAAGGTTTTAATAATAAATGAGACTCAATGCAAATCGTAATGTTGCGAATACCACTATAGATAGAGGCTTGTAAACATCTTAAAATTCGAAAACCGTTTTAAAACTGAACGAAAAATTATAAAGAATACTGCAAAATAACCAAGTGTCCATGTGAAAAATATTCATTACAACTGACATTGAGTATATCCACCACTTTTAAAAAATAATGACCATTACATGAATTGTGGTATATCTGTCATTTTTTGGCTCGAATTTAAACAAATTTTTGGATCAATGTATAAAATATGTATCAATTAAGCGATATATGCATTTTAATAATCGTATGTATATTCCGGTTTACACCTTCAATTATTATATTTTTGGTCCATTTCTTTTTTTGCTGAGATTATAAAACAAGAGGCTCAAGAGGGCCTGTGGACGCTCTACCTTTCTCTTATATCAAGGGTTGTCGTCATAAAATTTCCATCAGTACTTCTTTTAAAACATTGCAAAAAAAACCCACAAAACAACACCCACAACAGAAACTTAAACCCTTGACCCATGCTAACAATTTAAACAAGCGGCCCTAGTTTTAATTTGGTATGGTTATTTAGGGACTCGCGGCACAAAAATTGTACAGAATAGGTTTTGACCGCATGTAGAGAGGCCCCTTTATGCAGGCGGTCAAAACCCATTTTATATAATTGTTGTACCTTGAGTCCCTAAATAACCATAATAAATTGGAACTAGGGGTTGTTTTTAGTAAAAACAGATGACCACTGTAGGTAAGTTGCATCTTGGGATTGACTTTACATTAAAAATGTAAACAAACACAGTATTTTTACGATATTTCAATTTTTTTCTAAGTTGCATTTTCTTTACTGCCTTAAACTCTGATAACTTTGCTATATGTTTTATATGTTTATTCCATTCATTATATTAATCAAGGCGAAAAAGTACGGTATATGATGTTTTACATTTCTTCTAAATATCTTTGTCTAAATGCTGTATCCTTTACACTGGTTTTGTGCAATGATATACTTTATATTAGTATTATAGTATGTGCCGAAATATGTATTTATTTATTGTCTTAAATGCTCATTTCATTGAAATCTGGTGTGTTGAAGTTACGCACAAGTTTGTCGATGGTATGTTTTTTATAAGCGCTAGTTGTTCGATGATTTTGGGGATTTTTTACAACTGTAACTTTTCTTATTTTTTCGTAGTGTATGCATTATTTAGACAAAAGGTAACCATTTTGCATTTTACTATAGTTCGGGTGTGTGAATCTTCATCATTATGTTAAATTTTTGATGTTATTACTGCAAAGAAGAAACATAAACATTTGACAATATCGTACACCACAGTCATGCATATGAAAATCCAAATTTAAGCTTCAAAAGGAAAGTCTCTAACACCAAGTATTTCAATTTGGTTCTTGATACAATCATCAGAGATGGAAGGTCATTTATTCCATTATCGCATACTGAATCCATAAAGGTAATTGAATCTTAACAGGAAATATGTGTTTCTTCAATGAGAAAAGCGAACTATATGTTGCTGTAACCGAGTGTCCATTAAAAGATTCCATTGACCTTGATAATACAACAGCAGAAACCATATTTTCAAATACAAAAGAAACCCAATAAATACTGAAAAGGGAATCCCTTGGAATTGAATTGGTTTTTAAGGTGCACCAACACATGATAGGTTATATGGCACCTAAAAGGCTTGAACATGCCAGGCTCACCCTCCATGTACATTGAGATAAAATATGGAAAATGGACCTAGAACCTTCTCACCCTGAATTACAGAGTTGCTGCAAATTCTATCGTAGAAACTCCATTTATGCTGGAGCCACGTTTATTGTTTTTCTGCCACTGCTCTTTTGATGTGAGCGAGATTGCACCTGAAACAATGCAGGGATCATGATGAAGACCTTTAATGAACATATACAAAAAATGATAAAATGAACATGAATTTGGGGGGATTCTACCCCTCTGCCTACCCCTACAAAGGGATCTGCAGTGGTCCTATTCTTTGCCCCGTGATCAAACGGGGGCCCCCGGGAACAACACGGGGCGGGAATCCCTTGGAAGCAACACACACAAACAAGAGATAAAAGTAGCAGACACGGTTTTATTGAGTCTGTTCATGAGAGGTAATGTCGAGTGCTACACCTCTCAGGTATGTCATACAGATGATGACACATGTATAGGGTTTGACTGATATGTTACCCTCTGCAACGGAAATGGTAGATCGTTTATTGTCAGAATGGAAATGTTTTGTTTTTATTTTCGGGAATCGCTTCCAGAAAAAAAAAAAAGAGATTGTTAATGAACTTGGTAACGTTATGTTGTGTGTCAGTTCTTGTGCAATGAGGTATGATGACACTATGAATCCATTTTGGAGGACCGAGAAACGATTGTTTAAAGGTAAATTCTTACGGTTTATGTCAGGTTCGAAAAATAAATAAAGGAAATCATTTTACTGGAATCATAACTCAAGGACACTACAGCCCCAGCCTATCGAAAATAAAATGTGCATTTCTTTTCTTTTTTTTTAATTTCAATCACCAAATTAATGGTGATCCATTTATTCACCCCGTCATAGGTTTGTGAGGGTCGGGGTGGGCCACCCCTCAGCAAACCGTACAGTTATATGATAAAATATGCGTCAAATATGTATTTAAATATAATACAACAAATATTTACAGAAGCTAGACTAAAGCATATCTTAATATAGACATAAACAAATGGGGAGGTTTTTTCCTTCTTTACGATTTCAGAATGAGTGCAAACATGAATATTGGCCAAATTTGTTAAAGGGAGGCATTGCAATATGTATATATTTCGAAATATCTTCAGTGGATAATATGTCATGATTGGCAAGTATCCCTTTAAAAATTGGAAGACATTTAATTTCACAATCTTCAAATGATAAAACGTTACTTATTTATTATTTTTTGCATTCATTCTAAAATCGCAATGTGCATTTCTTAGTAAAAACATTTTGACTGTAATACTGAACCAACAAGGCCAAGTTGTTTAAGCCTATGGATTATTACAACACTTCTCAAAACAGTTTCAAAAACTGTGAAGGATGCAACGTCATATAACCTTGTTGACCTTAAGAAGTTAAACTGTTCATGTTAACTGTTTTGGTTATGAAAAATAATACCAACATTGATGGAAAGACGAGACCAATTTGACGATGCAATTGCTACTTTGAAAGAAATTGAAATGGAAAATGATCAGGTCAAAACAAATGCTAATAATTCTAAGAAATTTTATTTCATCAACCAGTTTTATAACACATCCCACAAGGTATAAAATGCACCATAAACCAAACCCACATAGGTAATGTGTGTAATGGTTGCTTAGTAACCCTGTGATCTCACATTCAATCCCAGCCAGGACAGAATTTGGTTTAATTATTAAAATATTTAAAAAGTATTTCCTACCTTACCATTCCTTCGGATGAGACTTTAAACCAAGGTACATGTATGCTCGCTAAAATGCTCAGTCCAATACAGCGAGGATAAATAAATGCTTACACCACACCCACACAGTAGCCCAAAATTTACTGTGTTCTAAATTTAAGTGAAAAATAAAAAAACAATTATTTTACTTTGAGATTTAAAGTCGTGCCCCACCCACCCGCAACCCCTCCACGTTCTCCCACCCTAAAATCATATTGTGCCCATCTCCCTCTCCCACACCAATCTCAAGTCCTGTATCTTCTAGTTTGTAAAGTTTTATAATAATTTTTGTTCAACTAATCTGAAGCAAGTGTAATGCAAATAGCCAAAATTATGTGACATAAAACAATCGAAGAATGACTTTAAATGTTGTTTTACGGCAAGCTGACGCATAAATAGGTCATACTGTGCGCAAAACAGATGAAAAATGAAACAGTGAAATAGTAAGTTATTAAAAAGTAATGTATCACGCAACAAACTCCTATATTTCTTTAACACTTTCGCTGCCACAGTCCAACATTGATTTTACAACCAGTATAGACACAGTCCAACATTGATTTTACAACCAGTATAGACACAGTCCAACATTGATTTTACAACCAGTATAGACGCAGTCCAACATTGATTTTACAACCAGTATAGACAACCAGTATAGACACAGTCCAACATTGATTTTACAACCAGTATAGACGCAGTCCAACATTGATTTTACAACCAGTATAGACAACCAGTATAGACACAGTCCAACATTGATTTTACAACCAGTATAGACAACCAGTATAGACGCAGTCCAACATTGATTTTACAACCAGTATAGACACAGTCCAACATTGATTTTACAACCAGTATAGACGCAGTCCAACATTGATTTTACAACCAGTATAGACAACCAGTATAGACACAGTCCAACATTGATTTTACAACCAGTATAGACACAGATCAACATGCACACTACCCAACTTTTATAATCGGTCACTTTTCAAAGAATTATATTTCTTTTTATAATTCATATTTTCATTTGAAATTTTAACAGGCGTCGTTTAACAAATATCGCTAGCGATTTATAAAACTTAATCTGCCTTGATTGGACTAAATCGTTGTTGATAAACTTAATGAAATAGTGGTATGTGTTTCGGTGATTTGCAGTTTTTAGTATTCGTGTTATTTTCAAAAGAACTGGGCGACCGATTATAAAAGTGGATAAGTGTATGTGCAGACTGATCTTGGTTGACACTGTTCGTCACTCAGTAAGAATGTTTTATGTAACACTTTATATATAAAATAGTACTAGAAAGTTTAAATTCAAAGGACTAGGTATGATAAGGGACAAAATTGGTCCCCAATATTGAAAGTTTTAATGCACAAGTTTTGAATATCTAATTTAGCTACAAACGAACTGAATCAATATTAAAACTCATTACAAGTACGTTTGAAGGCTCCAGATGAGTTTAAGAGCCTCACAAACAAGGCCTTTTCTTTCAAAAAATGACATTTTTGTTCATTTTCAGCAGTTTTCGATCAGTTTTGGGTCTTGGAAATACAGAGCGCACCCTCGAGCAGAGCTGGTTTTTTGTTGAAACAGGTACTTGATAGGGATGCATCATTAGCCAAAAGACTGTGTGTGCTCGGAGGTGCGCTCTATATTTTTAGGATCAAAATCTTGCCCAGAAAGGTCCAAAATCTACAAAATATAACAAAATTACCAAAAATACAGTTTTTTGAGAAATATATTTTTATTTATTTTATTTATCTAGAAGATTAAATAAAATCTTCTAGATAAATAAAATAAATAAAAATATATTTTGAAGATAGAATATGATCAATTTACTTCAATGTGCACAACAGATTATATGTAAATATTATTTTGTTGCATATTGAATATATTGGGGGCCAAAATACCCCCTTATCATAACTTGTCCTTTAGCCGACAACATTTGAAAGTTGGCGGCGAAAGAGTTAAAATTCCTTCCTCTGAAAATTGTCCATTATTATTTCATGAAATATTTTCCTAACACTTTTGTCCAAACAATTACCTGGTGAATCATTGTTTTGCGTGTCGACACAAATCGGAACCCAAGCAAAATTGTAGTTGATATTTGTTTCTAACAAGATTTGTTTCAATTGGTATTCTCCTATACTTGGTTTACTCTATTGATTCTAACATTTCCGCAAACGATCAACATCATATCCATAACCCAGAGGTACATCAATTATGATCAATTGCGTCATTGTCGTGCATGTGAATAAATGGAGTTATATCGCCAGTTTTTTCTAAAAAAAACATGACACCAGTATTCATTTACCAATGGTATTTGTTTGACAGATGCATGAAAACAGTTGGGTACTGTTGTATGGAATTGTGTGTGTAATGTTTTGTTATCAATGTTAAAAAAATGCATTTAAACAAGAGGTCAATGACCTTGAAGCTCTACTGATAGGTTTTGATAGCTAGATCAGCATTCCTGTTTTTATTCTATAACTCTATGTAAACAAAGCGCTGGCGGCCATGTTTCGGCCATGTTTAATGTTGAATCAAAATAATTTTCGACATGGATCAACATCATGTTGCTGATCATTTTTAAAAAAAAACATATCACTTACAGTTTTCAAGATGAAGTTGCTACAAACTTGTTTTTTTTTAAATCTATTTTTTAGCCGTGGTGGAAATCTTAAATTTTAGGCTGACCTGAAATTTTGCTAGGATCAATTAGACATCAAGAGCAACATTCCTGTGAAGGTTGGCATGAAAATCCGTCAAGTAGTTTCAGAGAAGTGGTACGTTGCTACAAGTTTTTACTATATAACTCTATGTAAACAAAGATGGCCGCTGCAGCCATGTTTAAGGTCGAATCAAAATGATTTTCGACAAGGACCAACATCATGTCATGCTGATCATTTTAGAGTCCCATATAAATATCACTTATAGTTTTCAAGAAGAAGTCGCAACAATTTAAAAAATAAATAAATCTATTTTTAGCTTTGGCGGCCACCTTGGATTTCACATCAAAGTGAATTTTTGCTAGGATCAACTAGACATCATGGGCAACATTCCTGTAAAGTTTCATGAAAATCCATCCAATAGTTTCAGAGTAGTCACTGCAAAAAAAAAGTTTACAGATGGACAGACGGACGGACGACAAGTGATCCCTATGTATCACATTTTCCTTCGAAAAGGCGACACAAAAATGGACCCATTCGGTTTAATGCATATGTACCTCATACTAATACGAATCTAACAACCTAGTCTTAGTATGTATGACAACCTTGTCTGTATGCACCTGGCCCGATATTCTTGAAATTTGTTCAACCAAAATTCCACGCTCAAGCTCAAAACTCAAATATTTCTTTTAGCAATAAATGCTTTCAATAAGCGTTCTCCATTATAAAAACTTTCAGGACAGTGTAATATTTACTTATCTTTATTCGTGTAAATTTACAAGTAATTGCATGACCAATCTTTATTCGTGTCAATTTACAAGTAATTGCATGACCAATCTTTATTCGTGTCAATTTACAAGTAATTGCATGACCAATCTTTATTCGTGTCAATTTACAAGTAATTGCATAACCATGAAGTGAGCTTGACAAGATGTTATAGCTGAGCTTGAGATTTCAACTCGAAAGTTAAGAGAATATGGGGCCTGGATTCATTTAAAGTAGCTATCCTGCCATCACCAGCAAAATTTTACAACAGATGTACACCGTTTATAAATTAACCTACTGACAACAAGGTATATATACTGAAAGGAAAAAGTAACGCAGGGTGCGTATTTCCGCTATATATTGTATGTTTAATATGCTACTGCTAATCGAATGGTACAGGGCGACACTAGGCGTGTCCTTTTAGAAAGAAGGTTTAAACAGTACTGAACACACCAATGGTTACCCCTTTAAAGTTTCATTTCGTCAGAATGCGCATTTGGCTCAAGCAGGTGAGCAAACTTAGGCTTTAAATGTTGCAATCACTTAACATTACATACAGTACTGAACTGGCTCAATTTTTCAAAGAGCTAGGAACTTCAGCATTTATGAATTTCTTGTTACAACGTGTACTGTGATTAAAACGTCTACAACATCACAGTTGTGTCCTTTCTCTAACTACACATTTTTTTTTTACAAAACATCTTATCAACCTAAGAATATGTCAATAATATTCTCATTGTTTTGTGTATTTTGAGCTTGATTAGAGATACGGTTAAACTGCAAAATAATGAGTGTAAATCGTCTGCTCTGATTGCATGAACATATTTTAAAACTTTTAAGTCAATGTGTTTTCTTAGAAATAAGTTATAACACTTATACAACTGGGTATATAGGATTTTATTAAGTACTTCGAATTAGTGAAGCTTTCGATGTTCCTAATTCTAAAACATGGCAGTTAAAATTATTTTGACATCATGTTTTACTAGCATTACCACTACAAATGCGCTTGCAAAAGAATTTTTTGAAATATTTAATGTTAACGCTGAATTACAGCTACTTGAATTTCAAACAATATTCAATGTAAAGGGAGGTAATTTAAGATTATCCATATTTCATTTTTTTATAGACGGAAAATCTGCGATAAATGGGTCAAATTGTTATGTTTTTTTCATACCAATTTTAAGAATTTTATATCTTTAAGCGATCTTTGACTCATGTTATGTGTTTATCAGTACATTTCATGTTTTCATATAAAGGGAGGGTAACTCTCAAAAGATGTAACAATTTAAACAAAAAATCAACGTTTTACAAACTATGGGTCAAAACAAAATACTTATCATATATCTATTCTAAAATATATTTAAAATAAGAAAATTAGTTAAGATACAAAAGTTGATACTTAACAATTTTGTTCAGTGTATTTTGATAATCCAAACACTAAGATAAAATATAAACGGCTTTAACCAGCAAGGCTAAACCCCAAAACTGGAGCGCTGAATTAAAAAGTTACCAACTCATAATTCATTTCATGTATATTCAATAACGGGTATTTTAAAGAACCCCTGAATAAACCTATACTTTTAATTGGATCATATACAACATTATACAACCCAACACCTGGGTAGAGTTTTGATAAACATTTTTAGCATAATTATGCCGTTATTTGGTGGGTTAGTTTCTTTAAATTACTGTTCAAGATTAAAACTTTCCCTTTGTTTTCGAGTTAAAAGTTTTAAAGTAGACTGGTGATTTAGAGTCCGACTATTAAAAATAGCCAACCAAAGTAGGATAGTAAATCACCCACCTAACGGCTATTAAGGATTATGGTAAGTGCTGAAGATATTATGCAAAGTAATGAAATTGTATGATATGGTGCTTAAAGATTATACATCTATGCAATATTTACTGATAAGGAGCTCGGAAAAGTCCGGGATTATGGAAAGGAGCTGGAAGCCGGTATTTTAGTTGGTTGATGAGAGATTATAGACCAGAATATTCAATCTGTTTTAAAACATCAATCAATAAATCACCAAACTTAGACCATCTGTATGGCTCATGCAAGTGGCACTAGTGTCACTCAAGACCGTCTCGTCTCGTCTCGTCTCAGTCTCCGCATGTTCTTATGTGTTCTACAATAACCAATTTATACAATTACTGACCTGAGGCGGTATGGCATTTATCCTCAGAAACTGCTTTAGTGGTAGCTGCTCTTCACTCAAATGTCCCTTATAATTCTATTGAAGAGGACAAACTCACAAATCACTTGTCCAATTATACAGTTTCTGCATGAAGAAGTGAAACGCATCCTTTACCACTGTCATCCATTATTAAGGGGATCGTCCTGCATGCAACACTACAGCATCAATTGCTTCATTCGAGATTTATCTGAATTAAAATAAATAATGATTGAGGAGTTTATAGAGAGTCCATTCTGTTCATAGTGTGTTTTTTTTAGCCTTTATTATTCGGTCATATTTCCAATGCCAAAACATAATACAGTAGCAAAAGTGTGACAAGTATTGAGTATGAGAAGATTTTGACTTTGGTGTACTGTAAACAGTATTAAAGATATTATGAAATTAATATTTTACTTTGTTTTTTTCCATTTTAAGTGATGGTATGGGATAACCGTTATGTTCCCAAAATAGTGAAGACAAAACAAGGCTGATTCAACACAGGTTATATCAGGTTGGTGACATTCAACAGCAAGACAGACTAGATTAATGTGTCAGTCATGCTCAACCCACATCTGCAATCAGATCCCCAGTGAAAATGTCAATACAAATTCCAGTGGAAAAGTTGACACAAATTCCAGTGGCAGTGGAATTCCAGTGGAAATTGCAAATTGGGTGGGGATGGGGGAGGGGTGAATAGGATGGGATGATGTATGGCATATGGCAGTAACTCTCACGAAACTACTGGTTGGCTTTTCCTGACAGTTAAACAAATAATAGATGCTTTGTAAGATTACGGTATATACAGAATTTTAGCCATATTTCTCCAGGAACATAGAATTTGTATCGCTGATTTCCATATTCTGGTAGTTTCCACAGGAATTGCAGTGGTAATACCAGTGGTATTCCACTGAGATACCAGTGGAAATACCAATGGATTCCAGTGATAAATTTCACCAGAAGTTTACTGGAATACCAGTGGAAATTCCAGTGGATTCCAGCGGTAAAGTTTGCCGGAATATCACTGGAATACCGCTGGAAATTCCAGTGAAATTTTGGCATAATTTACTCTTGGAATTCACTGGAATTTCCACTGGAATAACCACTGGTATTTCAGTGAAATCCTGGCAAAATTTACTGCCGAAATCCAGTGGAATTCCAGTGTAAATTTTATATAGGGATACATCCCTGGTGTATACACCATAGGGAATAAATGCAGTTACTTCACTATGAAAGAATTTTCATCCAAAATTGGTTGCATAATCCTTCTAATTCACAGATGCACGAGTCAGAGTTCACAGATGCACGAGTTAGAGTTCACAGATGCACGAGTCAGAGTTCACAGATGCACGAGTCAGTTCAAAGACGCTTCTATGAATACTGGTCGGAAATGTAAAGAATAGAAGAAAAAAAAATGGTCCTCATGCCTGTCAACAACAATGCTATCTTCACAGTCAAGTAAATGATAATATTTCCATCTGTGTATAAACATTGCTGCCACACTTAAGATCTTTATTTAGTCGGTGGCCCGAAGTCCCTACAGGCCAGCAGCTGGAGTAGTCTATTTCAGATTATTTCAGTCTATGTAAGAATGACCCAGTCTGGAACATCATTGGAAATAACATCATTGGTTTTGTTTGTTTGTTTGTTTGTTTGTTTGAATGGCGATTAACGTCATTTTTAGCATATATTAGGCCATATGTGAAAGTAGACTTTTTGTGGTAGATGCAGACCGCCCCATTTGTCCTGTGTAGTACTAGTACTGTATACCTCCCACCATCCATAAGAATTGAATTGAACTTGGTTTTACGGTGCACAAACACATGAAAAGTTATATGGCGC
Organism: Cyrtodaria siliqua; assembly: GCA_037043455.1. Classification (NCBI taxonomy): domain Eukaryota; kingdom Metazoa; phylum Mollusca; class Bivalvia; order Adapedonta; family Hiatellidae; genus Cyrtodaria; species Cyrtodaria siliqua. The sequence continues at coordinate 44,191 of JAWPHD010008572.1, read as the reverse complement.
TCTCTATTTATATCACGATAAAATATGGAAAATGAGCCTAGAACCTTCTAATCTGCAGAACTGCAGAGTTGCTGCAAATTCTATAGTAAGGCCTAAAAAAAATAATTGTGTGGTTCGGGTAACATGTTCAAAATTGGTAGGTAGGGTAGGTCGGATTTTTTTTTTTTTTTTTTTTTTTTTTTTTAAGGATTGTTTTTTATGAACGCAAAGAAGATGCACTGAATTATGTACTATAATTACTGTAATTATAATTGTTTTCTATTTGCTCTTCACTTGTGTACATACATACTTTATATTGTTTTTTTGTTTTGTTTTTTGTTTGTTTTTTTTTCGAAATGGACCAAAAAAACGTCAGGGTCGGCGGGTATTCGTAGGTAGGGTCGGGTGACCCGAACCACACAATTTTTTTTTTTAGGCCTAAACATTTCATTTACTATGGAGCCATGATTTCATGTTTGCATATGTGGTGCCATGATGAAGACCTTGAATGAGCATGATAAAAAAGAGGCCCAAGAGGGCCTGTATCGCTCTACTGGCTATATGGTGTTCATGGTGGGGTGGGAGGGGATTGAAGGATTGTGGTCAGATATGGCAGTATCAAACTAGTTTTTTTACAAAGTGTCTTCAATTACTAAGATATAGGGGAGGGCTGTATTTGGTTCAAGTTTTGGCTAGCTTTAAAACTAGTGTTGTGAATCGGCTGAAAATCCACGATTGATCATCAGAATATTTAACTGACCGATGATCGATCATTAATCGAATAAACATGGCTGCTAAATATGACACAAGTGTAATCCTTTTTCAAACTATAATAAAGAAATTTTTAGAGACGTCGCATCTGAGAAATGAGGAACACAGTTCGAGGATATGACCAAAAAAAAAAATCAACTGTTTAATGTAGTTGTTTGTTTAACTATAAATAGTTAAAACTTTGATGTAACAAATTCATTAATGTATTCTTGAAACTGGACATGGGTTCACAATCCCAATTTATTATTTTTTACGACCCCTTTTAAAAATCGTTCACCTGAGGATCTTCGCAATAATGAAAAGTCCTCTCTCAAATGCTGATTGAAGATGTTTTTAAGTCTTTCCTTATGTGAGTCTATGTAAAAGCATGCAAAATCTCTACATACAAACTTTGGACCCAGGGGTTGCAGCCATCTTTGATCCCAGGGATTTCAAATGAGCAAACTATATAGACCAGGGCTTAGCGATCATTAATAATAATAATAAAGAATAAGAGAACAAGAGGGCCTATGGATTTTCTACAAGATAAAATGGCTCTTATATCAAGGGGTTTCATCATTAAATTACTTTTAATAGCTTTTTACAAGTGCAAAACTCAACACCACCATCAACTGAAATTTAAACCCACAACTCCATGCTAACAATTTAAAAGATGGTTTTTAAGTTTTCCCTATATAAGCCTATGTAAAACATGCAAAATCTTTATATACAAACTTTAGAAAAATTAACAAAAGAAAAAAATGCATCCAAACAGGAAACAATAAGAATGAATGAATGAATGAATGGTGTTTTACGGCACATCGACACAAAAATAGGTCATATTGTGTGCAAACACTGAAGAAAGATGAAGAAATGAAGTAGTAAATAACAAGAGGTCAATGACCTTGAAGCTCTACCGATTGACTTTGATTTCAGGAAGTAGTCGCTACAAACTTGTTTTTGAAAATCTATTTTTAGCCGTGGTGGCCATCTTGAATTTCCGGCTGACCTGAAATTTTGCTAGGATCAATTAGACATCAAGAGCAACATTGCTGTGAAGTTTCATGAAAATCCGTCAAGTAGTTTCAGAGAAGCAGTCGCTACAAGTTTTCATTATATAACTCTATGTAAACAAAGATGGCCACTGACAGCCATGTTTAACATTGAATCAAAATAATGTTCGACTTGGATAACCATCATGTCATGCTGATCATTTTAGAAAAAGTCCCAAAAATCTCTTATAGTTTTCAAGAAAAAGTCCAAAATCTCTTATAGTTTTCAAGAAGTAGTCGCTACAAACTTATTTTTTAAAAATCTATTTTTAGCCATGGCGGCCATCTTGATTTTCCTGCCGACCTGAAATTTTGCTAAGATCAATTAGACATCAAGAGCAACATTCGTATGAAGTTTCATGAAAATCCATCAAGTAGTTTCACAGAAGTAGTCGCTACAAGTTTTCATTATATAAATCTATGTAAACAAAGATGGCCACTGGCAGCCATGTTTAACGTCGAATAAAAATAATGTTCGACTTGAATAACCATCATGTCATGCTTATCATTTTAGAAAAAGGCCCATATCAATATCACTTATAGTTTTCAAGAAGTAGTCGTTACAAACTTATTTTTTAAAAAAATATTTTTAGCTGTGGCGGCCATCTTGAAATTCTGGCCGATCTGAAATTTTTCTAGGATCAATAAGACATCAAGAGCAACACTCCTGAGAAGTTTCATGAAAATCCGTCAAGTAGTGTCTGAAGAGTAGTCGCTACAAGTTTTCATTATATATATCTATGTAAACAAAGATGGCCGCTGACAGCCATGTTTAACATTGAATCAAAACGATTTTTGACAAGGACCAACATCATGTCGTGCTGATCATTTTAGAAAAAGTCCCATATCAATATCACTTATAGTTTTCAATAAGTAGTCGCTACAAACTTGTATTTTGAAAATCTATTTTTAGACATGGCAGCCATCTTGAATTTCCGGCGGACCTGAAATTTTGCTAGGATCAATTAGACATCAAGAGCAACATTTGTTTGAAGTTTCATGAAAATCCGTCGAGTATTTTCAGAGGAGTAGTCGCTACAAGTTTCATTATGTAACTCTATGTAAACAAAGATGGCCACAGTCAGCCATATTTAATGTCAAATCAAAATAATGTTCGACTCGGATAACCATCATGTCATGCTGATCATTTTAGAAAAAGTCCAATATCAATATCTCTTATAGTTTTCAAGAAGTAGTCGCTACAAACTTATTTTTTAAAAATCTATTTTTAGCCGTGGCGGCCATCATGAATTTCCGGCCGACCTGAAATTTTGCTAGGATCAAATAGACATCAAAAGCAACATTCCTGTGAAGTTTCATGAAAATCCGTCAAGTAGTTTCAGAGGAGTAGTCGCTACAAGTTTTCATTATACAACTATGTAAACAAAGATGGCCGCTGGCACCCTTGTTTAACGTTGAATCAAAACGATTTTCGACAAGGACCAACATTATGTCATGCTGATCATTTTAGAAGAAGTCCCATATCAATATCTCTTATAGTTTTCAAGAAATAGTCGCTAAAAACTTATTTATTTTAAATTTATTTTTAGTTGTGGCGGCCATCTTGAACTTCCGGCGAGCCTGAAATATTCCTAGGATCAACTAGACATCAAGAGCAACATTCCTGTGAAGTTTCATGAACATCCGTCAAGTCGTTTCAGAGGAGTTGTCGCTACAAGTTTTTACTATATAACTCTATGTAAACAAAAATGGCCGCTGGCAGCCTTGTTTAACATCGAATCAAAACGATTTTTGACAAGGACCAACATCATGTCATGCTGATCATTTTAGAAAAAGTCCCATATCAATATCACTTATAGTTTTCAAGAAGTAGTCGCTACAAACTTGTATTTTAAAACTCTATTTTTAGCTTTGGCGGCCATCTTGGATTTCACATCAACATGAATTTTTGCTAGGATCAACTAGACTTTATGGGCAACATTTCTGTAAAGTTTCATGAATATCCATCCAGTAGTTTCAGAGGAGTAGTCGCTACAAAAAAAAGTTTACGGACAGACGGACGACAGACGTCGCACCACGGCATAAGCTCTACTGATATCTGATCAGTCGAGCTAAAAATTAAAGTAAATATATAAAGATAAAACTATTTACAAATAAGGGATGATGTGGTAGTAATATAAACTATGTATCAGGGCTTCTAAAATCGCCGGTTTATCGGTTCCCAGACTGAAATCTGTTTCTCCGGACCGTTTTTCTTTTCAAAATCTCTGTTAAAGGTGACGCAGTAATTATCGGATAGCGAAAACGAAAGTAGACTTTGTCGGCGTGACCTTGGTGAGTATGTATGATTTAATTAAAACAATAAATGAATTTTTATAAAGATTTATTATTCAAAAGGTCCAATTCTGTGATTGACGTACGTTGCTTTAGTTCTTGACGAAGTTGCTTTAGTTCGGTGTTTGTATGTTTGATTTCAGATTTTACTATAAAACAAGAGGTCAATGACCTTGAAGCTCTACTGATTGATTTTGATTTCAGGAAGTAGTCGCTACAGACTTGCTTTTTGAAAATCTATTTTTAACCGTGGCGGCCATCTTGAATTTCCGGCCAACCTGAAAGTTTGCTAGGATCAATTAGACATTAAGAGCAACATTCCTGTGAAGTTTCATGAAAATCCGTCAAGTAGTTTCAGAGGAGTAGTCGCTACAAGTTTTCATTATATAACTCTATGTAAACAAAGATGGCCGCTGGCAGCCATGTTTAACGTCAAATCAAAACGATTTTCGACAAGGACCAACATCATGTCATACTGATCATTTTAGAAAAAGTCCCATATCAATATTTCTTATAGTTTTGAAGAAGTAGTCGCTACAAACTTATTTATTTTAAATCTATTTTTAGCTGTGGCGGCCATCTTGAATTTTCGGCCGACCTGAAATTTTTCTAGGACCAACTAGACATCAAGAGCAACATTCCTGTGAAGTTTCATGAACATCCGTCAAGTAGTTTCAGAGGAGTAGTCGCTACAAGTTTTTACTATATAACTCTATGTAACCAAAGATGGCCACTGGCAGCCATGTTTAACGTCGAATCAAAATAATTTTCGACAAGGATCAACATCTACTGATTGATTTTTATTTCAGGAAGTAGTAGCTACAAACTTGTTTTTTGAAAATTTATTTTTAGCCGTGGCGGCCATCTTGAATTTCCGGCCGACCTGATATTTTGCTAGGATCAATTAGACATCAAGAGCAACATTCCTGTGAAGTTCATGAAAATCCGTCAAGTAGTTTCAGAGGAGTAGTCGCTACAAGTTTTCATTATATAATTCTATGTAAACAAAAATGGCCGCTGACAGCCATGTTTAACATCTAATCAAAATGATTTTTGACAAGGACCAACATCATGTAATGCTGATCATTTTAGAAAAAGTCCCATATCAATATCACTTATAGTTTTCAAGAAGTAGTCGCTACAAACTTGCATTTTGAAAATCTATTTTTAGCCATGGCGGCCATCTTGAATTTCCGGCCGACCTGAAATTTTGCTAGGATCAATTAGACATCAAGAGCAACATTTCTGTGAAGTTTCATGAAAATCCGTCAAGTAGTTTCAGAGGAGTAGTCGCTACAAGTTTTCATTATATAACTCTATGTAAACAAAGATGGCCACTGGCAGCCATGTTTAATGTCGAATCAAAATAATGTTCGACTCGGATAACTATCATGTCATGCTGATCATTTTAGAAAAAGTCCCATATCAATATCACTTATAGTTTTCAAGAAGTAGTCGCTACAAACTTGTATTTTGAAAATCTATTTTTAGCCATGGCGGCCATCTTGAATTTCCGGCCGACCTGAAATTTTGCTAGGATCAATTAGACATCAAGAGCAACATTTCTGTGAAGTTTCATGAAAATCCGTCAAGTAGTTTCAGAGGAGTAGTCGCTACAAGTTTTCATTATATAACTCTATGTAAACAAAGATGGCCACTGGCAGCCATGTTTAATGTCGAATCAAAATAATGTTCGACTCGGATAACCATCATGTCATGCTGATCATTTTTGAAAAAGTCCCATATCAATATCACTTATAGTTTTCAAGAAGTAGTCGCTACAAACTTATTTTTTAAAAATCTATTTTTAACTGTGGCAGCCATCTTGAATTTCTGGCCGATCTGAAATTTTGCTAGGATCAATAAAACATTAAGAGCAACATTTCTGTAAAGTTTCATGAAAATCCGCCAAGTAGTTTCAGAGGAGTAGTCGCTACAAGTTTTTACTATATAACTCTATGTAAACAAAGATGGCCGCTGGCAGCCACGTTTAACGTCGAATCAAAACGATTTTTGATAAGGACCAACATCATGTCATGCTGATCATTTTAGAAAAAGTCCCATATCAATATCACTTATAGTTTTCAATAAGTAGTCGCTACAAACTTGTATTTTGAAAATTTATTTTTAGCCGTGGCGGCCATGAATTTCCGGCCGACCTGAAATTTTGCTAGGATCATTTAGACATCAATAGCAACATTCCTGTGAAGTTTCATGAAAATCCGTCAAGTTGTTTCAGAGGAGTAGTCGCTACAAGTTTTCATTGTATAACTCTATGTATACAAAGATGGCCGCTGGCAGCCATGTTTAACGTCAAATCAAAACGATTTTCGACAAGGACCAACATCATGCCATGCTGATCATTTTAGAAAAAGTCCCATATCAATATCACTTATAGTTTACAAGAAGTAGTCGCTACAAACTTGAATTTAAAAAATCTATTTTTAGCTTTGGCGGCCATCTTGGATTTCACATCAACATGAATTTTTGCTAGGATCAACTAGACTTCATGGGCAACATTTCTGTAAAGTTTTATGAATATCCATCCAGCAGTTTCAGAGGAGTAGTCGCTACAAATAAAAGTTAACGGACGGACAGACGGACGACGGACGCCGCACCACGGCATAAGCTCTGCTGATCTCTGATCAGTAGAGCTAAAAAAAAAGGGTTGATTGATGTTGGTTGCTTTTGTTCCAACCTCTGTTTTGCAACCTCTGTTCACAGCCTCCTCAGTGTGAAAATAAACAATACAGCCATACGCAATGAGTATAGACTAAGCAGTGAATTTGTGAGGAAGTGTAAGGGTGTGTCCAACTTAGTTCAGGACAGTTAGTGGAAGTTCACTGTGTTAAAGTTAGGGCTGTGAGTCTGTTCAAGAGATGACACTTATATTTATAGTGTTAGATGACCTTACATGTTTAGCATTGCTTATTAGATAAAATATTGTTTAAAAACTGTTTTTATTCATTCTTGTTATCTCCCCTGACATCAATGAAGAAACTTGTTTAAAAAAAAGTGTATTTTTAGGTATTCGTTTATGGAATTGGGGTAAAAAATACTGATCGCGCGCTGAAAATATCCCGCAAAAAAAACTCCCAGATTTTTGTATGAATCTCCCTTAAAGAACTCACTAAACTCCCAGATTGAGGTCCTGAAAGTATCACTTGTATGTGACAGTTATGGCAATTGATTTAATTAAAATTGCTATAGTTTGCCTCGTTAAGACGATAGGGCATTTGTTTTTCATCCAATCTTTATCAAACTTTACAAGATTGTTTATATCAATGAAAACTGGGACAAGTTTGAAAGTTTGGTAAAGAAAATAAAGGCCCTATCGTCTTAACTAGGCAAAATATATTATTTTAAACTAAATCAAGGGCCATAACTCTGCTATTACTGGTCCAATCTGGCTGTTTTTCAAACTTGTCCGAGCTTTCATTGACATTAACAAGCTGGTAAAGTTTGGTAAAGATCGGATGAAAAATGAAGGCCCTATCGGCTCAACGAGGCAAAATATAGCATTTTAAACTAAATCAAGAGCCATAACTCCGCAGTTACTGGTCTGATAACTCAGAAGTTACTGGTCTGATCTTGCTGGTTTTCGAAGTTGTCTGAGCTTTCATTGATATTAACAATCTGTTAAAGTTTGGTAAAGATCGAATGAAAAAAGAAGGCCCTATCGTCTTAATGAGGAAAAAGTTAACGGACAGACGACGGACAACTCGCCATCCCATAAGCTCTGCCGGCCCTTGGCCAGTAGGGCTAAAAATGAATTTCCTGTTGTAACAACTACATGTAATGTCATGCCAATGTATCACCTTGTTAAGGCTTTGTACCAATATCTTAGTGGAAAGCGATATGAATTTTCCCTTATCAGTGTTTTTTTCAGCTGTGGGGGTGGTACTATAAGGGCAGGGCTTTTTTCATTTTGGAAAAAATGTAAGATTTCATAAATTCAGTAAATATGACAATACTATGCTTTATTTATATTTTCATCCATTATTTATTATAATTACTAACTTCTCTGAGTCAGAATTGATTTAACAGACAATAAAACATTGCATAATTTGTTGTTTTTTCTCAAGTTCTGAGAGAATGTTGCCTTCTGATTGGGGAAGATTCAAAAATTGGGAAAAAACAGTCAACTTTTCAATTGGGAAGAAGCCTTTTACACGTCTCTGTAATATAAGGTAACTAGAAATGTGTCCATGGGACACGGATGTCCCCAATAAAAACAATCAGTGTAAAACGCAAGATTTTACGAAAAAGGGCCATAATTCCGGTAATACTGGGTCAATTTTGACGCCGAAAAGATATGCACATCTTGACATCATAGGTAAGCATCCTGTAAAGTTTTAAAGATATCAGTTGAAAAGTGTGGGAGACAAAAGATATTTTGACGTAAAATTTGACGAAAAAGTGGCCATAACGCCGGTACTACTGGGTCGATTTTGACGCCGAAAAGTGTGGGAGGAGATAGACACACAAACTTTTCGGCACGGAAGGACGGACGGACACGGCTAACATTATATGCCCCGTCACCATTCGGTGGTGGGGGCATAAAACAGACCTGTAGAGGAGGCCCTCTTATCAGGAAATATACAGCAGCTGTAAATGTTTTTCTTATAAACGTGTTCAAACACCCTAAATTTATGTTTTTAAACAAATTTGCGTCACCGTGGCCGAGCGGCTAACAACGTTGCATTGTTAACCTTCTCGCCTCTCACCGCTGCGGGTTCGAATCCCACTGGGAGCTTGACTTGTAAGCGAGGAAGTGTCGATTCTAACGGATGGCGGAACTGTACAGTACTGGTTCTACCCTGGAAAAGTAGTGGTCTGCCTCCAACACAAAAAATCGATCGTCATATATAACCTTACATGTGTTGAAAATGATGTAAAACACCATACAAATTGTAACAAATTTAAAAACTTGACAATCATGAGAAATTAAAACAAAAAGCAATTAACAAGACGACTGTTTTATCATTCAACTCCATGCAAAATATTCAACTCTGTGCATTTTAATTAAATGCAATTAATTTCCATTTTGTTATGTAATATGAACCATCTTTAAAGGGACAATGTCCGTAACTTTTAGCTTATAAAACACACACTAATTACGTTCACAAACATAACACACTAAACGTTATTGAATATTTACTATTTAAATGCAAGATTGTTAAACGGAATTTAATCGCGGTGCAAAAAAAGAAGTGCCGCTTTGTGCGTTTGAACTCGCAGCCCAAACTAAAATTACACTCTCGGGTAATAATAGTGAGCGCGAGATTGTCGACCTCACTCCTGACTGAGCTAAGCGGGCTATACATATTGCGCAATACATACTAGATAGAAAACCTAATGCGCCAATGGAAGTCAAGTGATCAGCAGAAAAGATAAATAAAGTGGGTCCCACATTATTTACATAATAATAATTAAAACTTTTTTTTTCAAATTCACGAATGTATTACTACAGACTCCTTTGGGTCTATGCTCAAGTTTTCATGTATACATTTCACTGAATAAAAGTCAGAGAGTTATTTGGTTATGCTCAATTTCTGCCTTCTTACGGACACTGTCCCTTTAAGAGCTTGTTTGCATAAAAAAATTCTAAACATTACTTTAAACAAGAGGTCAATGACCTTGAAGCTCTACCGATTGATTTTGATTTCAGGAAGTAGTCGCTACAGACTTCGTTTTTGAAAATCTATTTTTAACCGTGGCGGCCGACCTGAAATTTTGCTAGGTTCAATAAGACATTAAGAGCAACATTCCTGTGAAGTTTCATGAAAATCCGTCAAGTAGTTTCAGAGGAGTAGTCGCTACAAGTTTTCATTATATAACTCTATGTAAACAAAGATGGCCGCTGGTAGCCATGTTTAACGTCAAATCAAAAGATTTTCGACAAGGACCAACATCATGTCATACTGATCATTTTAGAAAAAGTCCCATATCAATATCTCTTATAGTTTTGAAGAAGTAGTCGCTACAAACTTATTTATTTTAAATCTATTTTTAGCTGTGGCGGCCATCTTGATTTTCCGGCCGACCTGAAATTTTTCTAGGATCAACTAGACATCAAGAGCAACATTCCTGTGAAGTTTCATGAACATCCGTGAAGTAGTTTCAGAGGAGTAGTCGCTACAAGTTTTTACTATATAACTCTATGTAACCAAAGATGGCCACTGGCAGCCATGTTTAACGTCGAATCAAAATAATTTTCCATAAGGATCAACATCATGTCATGCTGATCATTTTAGAAAAAGTCCCATATCAATATCACTTATAGTTTTCAAGAAGTAGTCGCTACAAACTTATTTTTTAAAAATCTATTTTTAGCTGTGACGGCCATCTTGAATTTCTGGCCGATCTGAAATTTTGCTAGGATCAATTAGACATCAAGAGCAACATTCCTGTAAAGTTTCATGAAAATCCGTCAAGTAGTTTCAGAGGAGTAGTTGCTACAAGTTTATACTATATAACTCTATGTAAACAAAGATGGCCACTGGCAGCCATGTTTAACGTTGAATCAAAACGATTTTTGACAAGGATCAACATCATGTCATGCTGATCATTTTAGAAAAAGTCCCATATCAATATCACTTATAGTTTCAAGAAGTAGTCGCTACAAACTTGTATTTTAAAACTCTATTTTTAGCTTTGGCGGCCATCTTGGATTTCACATCAACATGAATTTTTGCTAGGATCAACTAGACTTTATGGGCAACATTTCTGTAAAGTTTCATGAATATCCATCCACTAGTTTCAGAGGAGATGTCGCTACAAATAAAAGTTTACGGACAGACAGACGAACAGACGGACGACGGACGCCACACCACGGAATAAGCTCTGCTGATCTCTGATCAGTAGAGCTAAAAATTAATGGCAAATTACTTCCAGAAAAATATCATATGTTACAGGAAAATTCTAGTTACAGGAAAATTCTAAACATACACGACATCACAGTAGAAACGGAACCCATGCAGTCTGATCGTAAATATAAACAAGAGGTCAATGACCTTGAAGCTCTACTGATTGATTTGATTTCAGGAAGTAGTCGCTACAGACTTGTTTTTTGAAAATCTATTTTTAACCGTGGCGGCCATCTTGAATTTCCGGCCGACCTGAAATTTTGCTAAGATCAATAAGACATTAAGAGCAACATTCCTGTGAAGTTTCATGAAAATCCGTCAGGTAGTTTCAAAGAAGTAGTCGCTACAAGTTTTCATTATATAACTCTATGTAAACAAAGCAGCCATGTTTAAGGTCAAATCAAAACGATTTTCGACAAGGACCAACATCATGTCATACTGATCATTTTAGAAAAAGTCCCATATCAATATCTCTTATTGTTTTGAAGAAGTAGTCCCTACAAACTTATTTATTTTAAATCTATTTTAAGCTGTGGCGGCCATCTTGAATTTCCGGCCGACCTGAAATTTTTCTAGGATCAACTAGACATCAAGAGCAACATTCCTGTGAAGTTTCATGAACATCCGTCAAGTAGTTTCAGAGGAGAAGTCGCTACAAGTTTTTACTATATAACTCTATGTAACCAAAGATGGCCACTGGCAGCCATGTTTAACGTCGAATCAAAATAATTTTCCACAAGGATCTACATCATGTCATGCTGATCATTTTAGAAAAAGTCCCATATCAATATCACTTATAGTTTTCAAGAAGTAGTCGCTACAAACTTATTTTTTAAAAATCTATTTTTAGCTGTGACGGCCATCTTGAATTTCCGGCCGACCTGAAATTTTGATAGGATCAATTAGACATCAAAAGCAACATTCCTGTAAAGTTTCATGACAATCCGCCAAGTAGTTTCAGAGGAGTAGTCGCTACAAGCTTTTACTATATAACTCTATGTAAACAAAGATGGCCGCTGGCAGCCATGTTTAACGTTGAATCAAAACGATTTTTGACTAGGATCAACATCATGTAATGCTGATCATTTTAGAAAAAGTCCCATATCAATATCACTTATAGTTTTCAAGAAGTAGTCGCTACAAACTTATTTTTTAACAAGAGGTCAATGACCTTGAAGCTCTACTGATTGATTTTGATTTCAGGAAGTAGTCGCTACAGACTTGTTTTTTGAAAATCTATTTTTAACCGTTGCGGCCATCTTGAATTTCCGGCCGACCTGAAATTTTGCTTAGATCAATAAGACATTAAGAGCAACATTCCTGTGAAGTTTCATGAAAATCCGTCAGGTAGTTTCAAAGAAGTAGTCGCTACAAGTTTTCATTATATAACTCTATGTAAACAAAGCAGCCATGTTTAAGGTCAAATCAAAACGATTTTCGACAAGGACCAACATCATGTCATACTGATCATTTTAAAAAAAGTCCCATATCAATATCTCTTATTGTTTTGAAGAAGTAGTCGCTACAAACTTATTTATTTTAAATCTATTTTTAGCTGTGGCGGCCATCTTGAATTTCCGGCCGACCTGAAATTTTTCTAGGATCAACTAGACATCAAGAGCAACATTCCTGTGAAGTTTCATGAACATCCGTCAAGTAGTTTCAGAGGAGTAGTCGCTACAAGTTTTTACTATATATAACTCTATGTAACCAAAGATGGCCACTGGCAGCCATGTTTAACGTCGAATCAAAATAATTTTCCACAAGGATCTACATCATGTCATGCTGATCATTTTAGAAAAAGTCCCATATCAATATCACTTATAGTTTTCAAGAAGTAGTCGCTACAAACTTATTTTTTAAAAATCTATTTTTAGCTGTGACGGCCATCTTGAATTTCCGGCCGACCTGAAATTTTGATAGGATCAATTAGACATCAAGAGCAACATTCCTGTAAAGTTTCATGACAATCCGCCAAGTAGTTTCAGAGGAGTAGTCGCTACAAGTTTTTACTATATAACTCTATGTAAACAAAGATGGCCGCTGGCAGCCATGTTTAACGTTGAATCAAAACGATTTTTGACTAGGATCAACATCATGTCATGCTGATCATTTTAGAAAAAGTCCCATATCAATATCACTTATAGTTTTCAAGAAGTAGTCGCTACAAACTTATTTTTTAAAAATCTATTTTTAGCTGTGACGGCCATCTTGAATTTCCGGCCGACCTGAAATTTTTCTAGGATCAATCAGACATCAAGAGCAACATTCCTGTAAAGTTTCATGAATATCCGCCAAGTAGTTTCAGAGAAGTAGTCGCTACAAGTTTTTACTATATAACTCTATGTAAACAAAGATGGCCGCTGGCAGCCATGTTTAACGTTGAATCAAAACGATTTTTGACTAGGATCAACATCATGTCATGCTGATCATTTTAGAAAAAGTCCCATATCAATATCACTTATAGTTTTCAAGAAGAAGTCGCTACAAACTTGTATTTTAAAACTCTATTTTTAGCTTTGGCGGCCATCTTGGATTTCACATCAACATGAATTTTTGCTAGGATCAACTAGACTTTATGGGCAACATTTCTGTAAAGTTTCATGAATATCCATCCAGTAGTTTCAGCTGTGAAGTCGCTACAAGTTTTTACTATATAACTCTATGTAAACAAAGATGGCCGCTGGCAGCCATGTTTAACGTTGAATCAAAACGATTTTTGACTAGGATCAACATCATGTCATGCTGATCATTTTAGAAAAAGTCCCATATCAATATCACTTATAGTTTTCAAGAAGAAGTCGCTACAAACTTGTATTTTAAAACTCTATTTTTAGCTTTGGCGGCCATCTTGGATTTCACATCAACATGAATTTTTGCTAGGATCAACTAGACTTTATGGGCAACATTTCTGTAAAGTTTCATGAATATCCATCCAGTAGTTTCAGCTGTGAAGTCGCTACAAGTTTTTACTATATAACTCTATGTAAACAAAGATGGCCGCTGGCAGCCATGTTTAACGTTGAATCAAAACGATTTTTGACTAGGATCAACATCATGTCATGCTGATCATTTTAGAAAAAGTCCCATATCAATATCACTTATAGTTTTCAAGAAGAAGTCGCTACAAACTTGTATTTTAAAACTCTATTTTTAGCTTTGGCGGCCATCTTGGATTTCACATCAACATGAATTTTTGCTAGGATCAACTAGACTTTATGGGCAACATTTCTGTAAAGTTTCATGAATATCCATCCAGTAGTTTCAGCTGTGAAGTCGCTACAAGTTTTTACTATATAACTCTATGTAAACAAAGATGGCCGCTGGCAGCCATGTTTAACGTTGAATCAAAACGATTTTTGACTAGGATCAACATCATGTCATGCTGATCATTTTAGAAAAAGTCCCATATCAATATCACTTATAGTTTTCAAGAAGAAGTCGCTACAAACTTGTATTTTAAAACTCTATTTTTAGCTTTGGCGGCCATCTTGGATTTCACATCAACATGAATTTTTGCTAGGATCAACTAGACTTTATGGGCAACATTTCTGTAAAGTTTCATGAATATCCATCCAGTAGTTTCAGCTGTGAAGTCGCTACAAGTTTTTACTATATAACTCTATGTAAACAAAGATGGCCGCTGGCAGCCATGTTTAACGTTGAATCAAAACGATTTTTGACTAGGATCAACATCATGTCATGCTGATCATTTTAGAAAAAGTCCCATATCAATATCACTTATAGTTTTCAAGAAGAAGTCGCTACAAACTTGTATTTTAAAACTCTATTTTTAGCTTTGGCGGCCATCTTGGATTTCACATCAACATGAATTTTTGCTAGGATCAACTAGACTTTATGGGCAACATTTCTGTAAAGTTTCATGAATATCCATCCAGTAGTTTCAGCTGTGAAGTCGCTACAAATAAAAGTTTACGGACAGACGGACAGACGGACAGACAGACGGACAGACAGACGGACGACGGACTCCGCACCACGGCATAAGCTCTGCTGATCTCTGATCAGTAGAGCTAAAAATCTATTTTTAGCTGTGACGGCCATCTTGAATTTCCGGCCGACCTGAAATTTTTCTAGGATCAATTAGACATCAAGAGCAACATTCCTGTAAAGTTTCATGACAATCCGCCAAGTAGTTTCAGAGAAGTAGTCGCTACAAGTTTTTACTATATAACTCTATGTAAACAAAGATGGCCGCTGGCAGCCATGTTTAACGTTGAATCAAAACGATTTTTGACTAGGATCAACATCATGTCATGCTGATCATTTTAGAAAAAGTCCCATATCAATATCACTTATAGTTTTCAAGAAGAAGTCGCTACAAACTTGTATTTTAAAACTCTATTTTTAGCTTTGGCGGCCATCTTGGATTTCACATCAACATGAATTTTTGCTAGGATCAACTAGACTTTATGGGCAACATTTCTGTTAAGTTTCATGAATATCCATCCAGTAGTTTCAGCTGTGAATCGCTACAAATAAAAGTTTACGGACAGACGGACAGACGGCCAGACGGACAGACGGACGACGGACGCCGCACCACGGCATAAGCTCTGCTGATCTCTGATCAGTAGAGCTAATAATATAAAAATAAATGTCTGTCACCGAATTTTTCGCTGCCCGATCACAGCCTTTTACTGAATATATACTGAAGGTATCGGTACAGCCACAGAGTATTAAAATACGTATTAATCATAACTTGTATCATATTATACTGGTATATCGGTAATACCACGCACCACTAGCCCCTTTAACACAAGTTATTAAAATTATCGATTGTAACAAGCACTGCACCATTAAAATTAAATCCTAAAATAAAACACACTGAAACACAGCCCTTTTCTTAAAACTACTATATAAAACAATTAACTTACAAAATGGGGCATTATTAATACTTACCCAATGTCTGTGTATATTTTCTATCCAATTTGTCACCAATATTTTGTCACTAATATTCTTTTTTTAATTGAATTTAATTCAACTCAATCTTGAACATGTATAATAATCTTCCTAAGTTGTTATAAGTCAATTAAACCCACAATAAACAACAGCTAGTCATCAGTCAATTCACCCCCACAATAAACAACAGCTAGTTATCAGTCAATTCACCCCCACAATAAACAACATCTGGTTATCAGTCAATTCACCATGCAATAAACAACATCTGATTATCAGTCAATTCACCCCACAATAAACAACATCTGGTTATCAGTCAATTCACCACACAATAAACAACATCTGGTTATCAGTCAATTCACCACACAATAAACAACATCTGGTTATCAGTCAGTTCACCGGGCAATAAACAATAGCTAGTTATCGGTCTATTCACAACAAAATAAACAACAGCTAAAATACATCAATACACACTAAGTGACAGCCTGTAATTGTATTTGGTAACACACAATTCACACTGTATCCATTTGAAAGCGTTGATAACAGTTGTTCAATCAGGAAACACTTAACAAATGTATCACTCTTAACACAAACTTATTCTTTAGAATATCCTCGTCCTAAACCACAACCACTTTGTTTATAAATAAAACTACAAAAACAATATGTACACTGAACAGATGAAATGGAACAGAGAATTGAGCATATATTAACAGAATGTTCGATAATTGTTGTCCAAATAAAGAAGCATGGCAGCTTGTTCAGTGGCAGTGTATGGATGGAGGCAGATATTGCTGCTGGTATCGAGGAACTACAGTACTGTAATGATTAAAGCAATAGCATCTCTCGGAGAAGGGGTAAAGTCTCAATATTATAAGATGCTATGATCAGCAATATCGGTACACTTAATTACTTGTTAATAAGCGTACTACTTTCTCTACTGGTATACAATTGAATTTTAAAAAGTAGCAGTAGAAAGAAAGGAAAAAAGGAAAGAAAGAAAGAAAAAAAGGGCATAGGTGACAGAGAATATTCACGATATCTACGAGACCATTCAAATTATCAACAGCAGAATGTATGTTTATACTATGAACACTATGTACAACACACGTGATCAAGACTTTGTAAACATGAAAACAACTGTATCATTTAAATAACAGTTTTTTTCAAGCTGGTTGAAATACCCGGTGCAGCGAGAGATCAAAAACATGTAGAACTACATATTCTTATCAGTTCATCTTCTCTGGAGCTGAAGTATCAGAGAACAGTATTTAGTTCACCCTTCCTTTTAAAAGAGACGTGATGACACTGCAGCTCTATGAGAGAGCAGAGTTTATTCGAATTCGTCACTATAGATATAGCCGCCGAGTCACTATAGATATAGCCGCCGAGTCACTATAGATATAGCCGCCGAGTCACTATAGATATAGCCGCCGAGTCACTATAGATATAGCCGCCGAGTCACTATAGATATAGCCGCCGAGTCACTATAGATATAGCCGCCGAGTCACTATAGATATAGCCGCCGAGTCACTATAGATATAGCCGCCGAGTCACTATAGATATAGCCGACGAGTCACTATAGATATAGCCGACGAGTCACTATAGATATAGCCGACGAGTCACTATAGATATAGCCGACGAGTCACTATAGATATAGCCGCCGAGTCACTATAGATATAGCCGCCGAGTCACTATAGATATAGCCGACGAGTCACTATAGATATAGCCGCCGAGTCACTATAGATATAGCCGCCGAGTCACTATAGATATAGCCGCCGAGTCACTATAGATATAGCCGACGAGTCACTATAGATATAGCCGCCGAGTCACTATAGATATAGCCGCCGAGTCACTATAGATATAGCCGCCGAGTCACTATAGATATAGCCGCCGAGTCACTATAGATATAGCCGCCGAGTCACTATAGATATAGCCGACGAGTTTGATATTCAATACACAAACACAAGTCAAGCAATTTTCTTTTTGTTCTGGCTTCTGCCAAGTCATTCAATACTTGCTTTATGGAGTTCTATATTCTGTTTTATATTCATATATACATGATCATCTCCGTGCTATATGTATATGGTCTGTTAGAGGATAAAGCCTGGTGGTGATTTCTTTATTTACACCATCCCATTTTATTGGGATGATAATAAGGTCAGAGTAAGATTTCAATTTTAATGCACTGAGACTAGAACCTGGTTTAAACTCCAAGCGGCCATTTTGCCACTGACCGTTCCAAGGCGGTAGCCCTAGCCCATTTTATGTTTGTGGTATCACATATCTTGCCTCTTATCTATCATTTTAATGGTTGTTTGTTCTGAAACATTTTGCGTGTTTTGGTCCACTGGGTTCTATGAATGCTACATTTCCTGTTCGACTTGTTTACCTATTTCCAAGAATAGGTGAGTAGATATTTTATACTAATGTGAATGTATGACATCACTAAGTTACAAAATTAGCAAAGCTGCTGCTTGTGTATAATTCAAATAATAAAGTTTAGCAAGCCCTTATGCACATCTAGCTTAAATAAATGTAATGTTATTTTATATTGTGAAGTATTTTAAATCATTGGCATGACTAACATGTAGGATGATCTTCTTTCTCACTTGCGTTTTGTATTCCAATGTAAATATCAGAGTTATCTCCCATTTAGTTAAAACATACTATTTCACATTTAAAATTACAAATAAAGTAAAGACCAAGATTAAACATTACAAAATGACTGTTATGGGTCTCAAGTTATAAAAAATGCTAAAACAGTTGACAATTTCCTTGCCATTATAAAGATATAGGAAACCAAAGCTTACCATTTGTGAAATTACCTCCCTTTACATTGAATTGAATTGGGTTTTAACCAACACATGAAAAGGCTATATGGCGCATAACAGGCATGAACATGCCAGGCTCATCTTCCATGTACATCGAGATAAAATATGGAAAATGGGCCTAGAACCTTCTCACCCTGAACTGCAGAGTTGCTGCAAATTCTATCGTAGAAACTCCATTTACGCTGGAGTCACGTTTATTTTTTTTCTACCACTGCTCTTTTGATGTGAGTGAGATATCACCTGAAACAATGCAGAGATCATGATGAAGACCTTTAATGAACAGGAACAAAAAATGATGAAATGAACATGAATTTGGGGGGATTCTACCCCGCTGCCTATCCCTCCAAAGGGATCTACAGTGGCCCTATTCTTTGCCCCGTGACTAAACGGGGGCACCCGGGAACCACACAGGGCCCCTTAACATTGAAATAAGAGCGAAATTATCATTTCTGTAAAACATGTAGATTACCACATGTTGCTATTGTTTTCGAATATTTCTTTTGAGACTACTATTCCCTTAAAATAACTGATATTTTATGTAAGTCATACTGCCCATGATCACTTCTACACATATCCTAGAATCTGGGCAACGGGATTTATATGTTATTTACTTATTTTTTTATCAGTATATTTATTCATATTTTAATTTATTTATATTGGGCTTCTTTGAAGTGCTGATACAAGTACATAGTCATACTCATAATTTTATTAAAATAATATGGATTATAAATGTATTTCTTATTTATGCTACTGTATCCCTATGATATCTCCTTAAGATTAGATTACTCTAAGAGACAAGGCATCTTGATATAAAAAGATTTTTCCTTATGATACTGTCTACTAACGTGCTTTAATTTTTTTTATCTAAACAAAATAATCAAATGTTGGAAAGGACTCCAAACCACCTTTAAACATAGGAGGGTCTCTCCACCCCCACACAACCTTCCCGACCTCGCCCACTTGATCCCGGTCGCTTGCACTTCGTTCAAGCTCTAGCTACGCCCCTGGTATATGTATTGTGTACATTAACATTTGTCAGACGCAAAGGCCTGTATGACATATCAACCGCACCAAGATTTAAAATGCTAAAGAAAGACAATGTTACAAAAAATATATGGCACATTGCAACATCAATGGCTATGTTACTAAAAATGTACAGCATGTTGACACATCAATGACAATGTTACTAACATATATGGCATGTTAACACATCAATGACAATATTACTAAAATATATGGCATGTTGACACATCAATGACTATGTTACTAAAATATATGGCATGTTGACACATCAATAACTATGTTACTAAACTACATGACATGTTGACACATCAATGACTATATTACAAACATATATGGCATGTTGACACATCAATAACTATGTTACTAAAATATAGCATGTTGCAACATCAATGGTTTGTTACTAAATAATGGCATGTTGACACATCAATGACAATGTTACTAAAATATATGGCATGCTGACACATCAACGACTATGTTCTAAAATATATGACATGCCGACACATCAATGACTATGTTACTAAAATATATGGCATGTTGACACATCAATGACTGTTACTAAACTACATGGCATGCCGACATATCTATGACTATGTTACTGAAATGTATGGCATGTTTACACATCTATGACTATGTTCCTAAAATATATGGCATGCCGACACATCAATGACTATGTTACTTAAATATATGGCATGCCGACACATCAATGACTATGTTACTAAAATATATGGCATGTTGACACATCAATGACTGTTACTAAACTACATGGCATGCTGACACATCAATGACTATGTTCTAAAATATATGGCATGTCGACACATCTATGACAAGGTTACTAAAATATATGGCATGCTGACACATCAATGACTATGTTACTAAAATATATGGCATGTTGTGACAAATCAATGACTATGTTACTAAAATATATGGCATGTCGACACATCTATGACAATGTTACTAAAATATATGGCATGCTGACACATCAATGACTATGTTACTAAACAATATGACATGTTGAGACATCAAGGTCTGTTACAAACAAGAGGCCCAAGAGGGCCTGTATCGCTCTACTTGATATAAGGCCAAGAAATAATAGTCGTATTTCAGGTTCCCGACAGACCCTATATTTCGCAATCTCTTGTGCCACAGTGATGACGATATTGCTACCGCCAAATTGGTGGCCGACATTATCTGGGAGGTTCATCCTTCATATAAAGGCTACAATATTACTGTCACCAGTTTTTTATGTATTTTTCCTAGCAACACATCTTCATGTGATGAGTTCAAAGTCCATTTTGGAGCAATTTTAAATTATAAATATAAATACAGTCGAACCTCGATAATTCGAACACCGGTAATTCGAATACCATCGGTAATTCGAACACATTTTCAGGTCCCGACACAACTCCTATATAATTCAATGTAATTTAACCTCGATTATTCGAATATTATTTCTCGAATACCCCGGCTCATTTGAATACTTTTTACGGTCCGAAGATCCATTTTTGTGTGAATTTAAACCTCGCTAAATCGAAGGTGATGATCCGTCGCCATGCGACGTCGGACATATTAATTGTTATCGACGCGTTTGCATTTGTTTGTAGCAAGTTCGATCATAGTGCGAAAACAGATAAAGTTGGTTGTTAAAGGTGCGAACATTTATGATTGAAAAGCGATAATAGACAGATACAATTTATATTTAGTGAACTTCGTTTACTGTTAAAACACGGTTGATTTTCTAATTAAATAATGTATGTTGATTGGTTTTAATTAAAATAAAGTGTGTTCACTTTTTAATTAGATAAGAGCAATTCCCGAGTATGTTTATTGAACTTCGTTTACTGTTAATTACGATAAACACTTTTGATTTTCTAATTAAATTACGTTTGTTGATTGGTTTAATAAAATAATAATTAAGATAAAGTGTGTTCACGTTTTAATTAGAGAAGAGCATTTCGCGAGTGATTACTGATTAGAAATTTAACGGCTACAGATCGGTAACTGGAGGGAAAGGCGTAAAAAGAAAAGTGGAAATGAAAAGCATTGAGATGAAATACGAGGCTATATTAGAAGTTGAAAAAGGAGACAAAACAAAGGCAGCTATCTCCAAGCAGTACGGGATACCAGCTAGTACGCTTTCAACATGGCTGAAAAACAAAGACAACATTAAAGAAGGGTATTTAAAATTTGGGCCAAAGAGAAAAACTATGAAATCGGGATCTTTTGAAGATGTTGAGAATGCCACTCGTAAATGGTTTGCGAACGCCCGCGACCAAAACATCTCAATCTCAGGCCCGATGGACTATATCGCATACACGACAAAGTTGTGAAAGATGAATTGATGAAGTCGTGTGCAAAGCAATCACTCATTACAAACTTTTTTAAATAAAAGAACTACATGTATATAAACAAAAACGTATGTTTAGTAAGATATTTCAACAGTGAATTATGTGCTACGCTATTGTCTATTCTATTCAATTGTATGTACCGAAACCAGTCTTACCTTGTTCTCATTATTCGGACTTCCGGAATGTATGTTAAAATCTATCATTGTGATATTTCTTTAAATAAATGATAAAACAAACACATTATTGCAGTTTTTCTTGTATTTTCAGTGTAACAATTACATGTTATATATCCGTTATGAGGTTTAAACAAACATGCATGAACATAAAAAACATACCGAGAACAATACATCACGTACACAAGTAACACTATTTCGGGTGGTACACAAATTCGGGTAGATATTTTGGTTTTTATCGTAACCTCGATGCCTCGAAGCCACCGATAGTTCGAACATATCCCTATGGTCCCGCTGACTTCGAATTATCGAGGTTCGACTGTAGATACATCCTTGAGGCCCTCAAAATCAGAGTTTAGAATTATGTTTTTTGGCTGTAATTTCTACCTTCGTGTAGAAAAAAAATAAAAAAATATATATATAT
This sequence comes from Cyrtodaria siliqua, assembly GCA_037043455.1. NCBI lineage: Eukaryota > Metazoa > Mollusca > Bivalvia > Adapedonta > Hiatellidae > Cyrtodaria > Cyrtodaria siliqua. The sequence goes on along the minus strand of JAWPHD010008572.1, from coordinate 21,536 downwards.
TGATCTACCTACCCTTTTTTTTTTGGAGCAGGAAACCTGAAACCTGACTGTCTTTTTTCTTGGCCTAAGGATTCTGTGATGGAGAACACGACAACAATATGCGCAACTAGGCTTGGTAATGATCATTCCTGTCAAGTTTCGCTGAATCCGAAAAACTAGTCCAGATAAAGTTTGTGTATAAGGGACCATTACACCTTTGGGGCCAAAAATCATTCAGCCGGAACACAAGGATGATATGCGTAACTAGGCTTCATACTGATCGTCCCTGTCAAGTTTCATTGAAATCCGGCCAGGGGTTCAGGTGAACTAGTCCGGACAAATTAAAAATTGTGTATTAAAACCTTTAAAGGGCCATAACTGCACCAAAATTCTTTCAACCGAAATACGGCGAAAACATGCATAACTAGTCTTGGTACTGATCATCCCTGCAAAGTTTCGTTGAAATCTGGCCAGGGGTTCAGGAGAACTAGTCCAGACAATGTGTGTATATTAAAACCTTTAAAGGGCCATAACTCTGCCAAATATCATTCATAAATATATGGCAATGTTGATGACATATCAATGTATATATGTTACTAAAATAGATGACATGTCAACTTGTGACCTTGAGGTACCATCCAGGAATGTATGCCCAACACACCATCTCATTGTGCTAAACATTCTTATGAAGTTTGATGGAATTCCATTCATTGATTTTGAAGATCTAGTACTACTAGACATGCTACCAAAAGTAATGTATATGAAACTATGACTAAACTGCCCTACTCTTGCTATTGAATAGATTCCTATGGTTTTACAACATTCTGCGAGCATAGATTTCAGTCCGGATCGTTCACTGTAATGGATTAGGAAAAGTGTCTTGTCGAAGAAACCCAGAGGATATGTTGAGGCTCAAACCCGGAATCTCTTTATTCCGTATTCACCGAGCCTCGACAGATTTCAAGGTTAAACGCCACAGTCCCAATGGGCTTTAGGTAGGCGTCATCATAGGATCCACAGCCTGTCCGGTCATCATACAATTAAAGAGGAAAGCATAGTGGCGAACTGTAAAAGGGTCCACCACCAAGCATGCAGTACGTTGCAAAATGATATGGTCTTAACCGCTTTTGATAAAACGTTTTAACAAGTTTAGCAAAGATAGTATGAAAGTGATCATGACCAAGAATCTTACGAAGTTTATAAATCACATCACCATAGAAGTCAGTTTGTGATAGTCCTTGTCGCAGAAGAGTCCTTAAATTACTTTTATATTTGGAAAGAAGATCAGGGTTACGATATCAAAATTTTGCAAAGGTTTTACGAAGTTTATGGTAACGGTAACCGGCCTGATTGAGTAGCTTTTAGTTACATGTATACAAACATTACGAATATTAAAGTCCTCAACTCGAGTACAAGCGCTTGAAAAACGAATAAGTTGAGACACATACACCCCATAAGAAGTTGCTCAGGGAACATCCCCATCCAGGTGGGGATAATTAACAATGTCAAAATTAAAATCATCTCTCTTGTCATAGATTTTGCTAATTATTTCACCATTTTCAATCGAGAGATCTAAATCAAGAAAAGAAGCAGTTGAGCACTCAGCACACCGCTACAAGTCCTCTGTTCATCCGTAGTTCATCAGTTCATTCGTCCGTAACATTTTGTGTCTCAGTCATAGCTAAACTTGTCTCTAGGACTTATCGAAATGTACCTGTATCTGGGTATAAAGTACAAAGAATGTATTTTAGGATATTGATGAAATCTCTGTTGAAGAGCTGTGAAACAACAATTCCATTCGTTCAGAAAGGAGAGCAAATATAACCTTTTTATCTCGTAAATAATGTGAGTATAAAAATAGTTGTGTCTAAAGCTAATAGAAGGAGAATATGCATTTACCTTAAACTGATTTATTTATAAATTTGTATTAAGGATACAATGTTTTATTATATTCAATCTCTTGATTTTAATTTGCTGGTGAACTAGCGCACATGTGATAAATACTTTGTGACTTATCTGCCTGCGCCGGTCTATCATGAATATCTCCCATTGCGACAATAACCCTTCACAGTGATTCATATCTCATAAATATGCGTACTGCGACTACTCGAAGACCTTTAATGAACAAAAATGATAAAATGAACATGAATTTGGGTGGGGTGGGGGATGGTCTATTCCTCTGCCTATCCCGCCAACGGCGACTGCAGTGGCTCTACTCTTTACCCGGGAACCACACGGGGCATGCTTTGAGTTAGAAACTTATTATTATCTTGCAGTGGTAAACTTTTAAATAAAATTTTATAACAATTGAAGGTCTCACTACACAGTTAACTCCCTTGAAACCCACGGTAGGATAATTCTTACGCCTAAAAAGTAGTAATGTGTGTTCTTGGTTTTAAATATTTTTAAAAATTGCTGACATATATGTTTATTGTTGTTGCAGGTGAGATGAACAGAGTCTGAAATTGGATGTGCAGCTATTAGATGACACTGCCACCAAAATATGGCAGCTTTATGGGTGTTGAAGAAGAGTAGGAATTCTGATTCAAACTCTGGAGTTAAAGCCCAAAATAGTGCATTGGAGGACACCACTCTAATTTAAAAAACAACAACTGGTCAACGTACCAGATTTTGTACAGTTTTGTGTGAGCAAATGACTTGGTTACATAAACAAGAGGCCCAAGAGGGCCTGTGGACGCTCTACTGGCTAACATGGCTCTTATAACATCAATGAAGTTAGTGACTGTCATCTACATTTTTCTGGAAGTTTCGGGCAAAAAACAGCTTTTGAACTAAATCAAGGGACAGAACTAAAGAATCTGTTAAAGTTCGGTAAAGATCAGATGAAAAATGAAGGCCCTATCGTATTAACAAGGCAAAATATAGCGTTTTTAACTAAATCAAGAGCCATAACTCCTCTGTTACTGGTCGACTGGTCCAACATAGAGCTAAAAAAAAAAAAAAAAAAAAAATTAAAAGCAAAAATTAAAAATATATATAAAAAAAAATAAATAATAATAATAATAAACAAGAGGCCCAAGAGGGCCTGTGGACGCTCTACTGGCTCTAGATAAAGTTTATGTATAAGGGTCCATAACTCTTTCAAATATCGTTCAACCAGAACATGGTGATGATATACGCAACTAGGCTTGGTACTGATTGTCCCTGACAAGTTTCGTTGAAATCCAGCCAGAGGTTCAGGAGAACTAGTCTGTACGAAGTTTGTGTATTAAAACCTTTAAAGGGTCATAACTCTGCCAAAATTCATTCAACCACAACACGGCAATGACAGGTACAACTAGGCTTGGTACTGATCATCCCCATCAAGATTTGTTGAAATCCAGCAAGGAATTCAGAAGAGACTAATCTGGACAACGTTTGGCTATTAAAACCTTTAAAGGGCCATAACTCTGCCAAAAATAATTCAACACGAATATTGCGATGATATGCACAACTAGCCTTGATACTGATCATCCTTGTTAAGTTTCGTTAAAATCCAGAAAGGGGTTCAGGAGAACTAGCCCGGAAAATGTTTGTGTATCAAAAAACTTTAAAGGGCCATAACTCCACCAAAAATCTGTTAACCAGAATGCCACGATGATATGCACAACTATGCTTGCTGCTGATCATCCCTGTAAAGTTTCGTTGAAATGTGGGGAGGCGTTCAGGAGAACTAGTCCAGACAAAGTTTGTGTATTAAAACCTTTAAAGGGCCATAACTCTGCCAAAAATCATTCAACTGAAACACGGCAATGATTTGCACAACTAGACCTGATACTGATCATCCTTATCAAGTTTCGTTCAAATCCAGCCAGGGGTTCAGGAGAACTAGTCCAGACAAAGTTTGTGTATTAAAACCTTTAAAGGGACTCCACCAAAATCATTCAACTGGAATACAGTGACGATATGTACAACTAGGCTTGGTACTGATCATCCTTGAAAAGTTTCACTGAAATCTGGCCAAATGAAGGCCCTTTCTTCTTAATCAGGCCAAAATATAGCATATTTCAGAAAATCAAGGGCCATAACTCCGGTGTAAATGGTCCAATCTGGCTGTTTTAAAACTTGTTGGAGCTTTCATTGATAGTAACAATCTGGTAAAGTTCGGATGAAAAATGAAGGCCCTATCATAGTATTAACGAGGCAAAATATATCATATTTAACTAAATCAAGGGCCATAACTCCGCTGTTTCTCGTCCGATCTGGTTGGTTTTCAAACTTGTCAGAGCTTTCATTTATATTAACAATCTGGTAAAGTTTGGTAAAGATCCGACGAAAAATCAAGACCCTATCGTAATATACTTTTTTTCAACTAAATCAAGGGCCATAACTCCACTGTTGCGGGTCCGATCTGGCTGGTTTTCGAACTTGTCAAAGCTTTCATTAATATTAACAATCTGGTAATGTTTGGTAAAGATCGGATGAAAAATGAAGGCCCTATCGTCTTAACGAGGCAAAATATAGAATTATTAACTAAATCAAGGGCTATAACTCTGCTGTTGCTGGTCCGAACTGGCTGGTTTTCGAACTTGTCCAAGCTTTCATTGATAGTAACAATCTGGTACGGTTTGGTAAAGATCGGATGAAAAATGGAGGCCCTATCGTCTTAACGAGGCAAAATATAGCATTTTTAACTAAACCAAGGGCCATAACTCCGCTGTTATTGGTCCGATCTGGCTGGTTTTTAGCTCTACTGGCCAACGGCCAGCAGAGCTTATGGGATGGCGAGTTGTCCGTCTTCCGTCCGTCCGTCCGTCGTCCGTCGTCCGTCGTTAACTTTTGTCTCGTTAAGACGATAGGGCCTTCATTTTTCATCCGATCTTTAACAAACTTTAACAGGTTGTTAATATCAATGAAAGCTCGGACAAGTTCGAAAACCAGCCAGATCGAACCAGTAACAGCGGAGTTATGGCCCTTGACTTAGTTAAAAATGCTATATGTTGCCTCGTTAAGACGATAGGGCCTTCATTTTTCATCTGATCTTTACCAAACTTCACCAGATTGTTAATATCAATGATAGCTCGGACAAGTTCGAAAACCAGTCAGATCGAACCAGTAACAGCGGAGTTATGGCCCTTGACTTAGTTAAAAATGCTATATGTTGCCTCGTTAAGGCGATAGGGCCCTCATTTTTCATCCGATCGTTATCAAACGTTACCAGATTGTTAATATCAATGAAAGCTTGGACAAGTTTAAAAACCAGCCAGATCGGACCAATAACAGCGGAGTTATGGCCCTTGGTTTAGTTAAAAATGCTATATTTTGCCTCGTTAAGACGATAGGGCCTCCATTTTTCATCCGATCTTTACCAAACCGTACCAGATTGTTACTATCAATGAAAGCTTGGACAAGTTCGAAAACCAGCCAGTTCGGACCAGCAACAGCAGAGTTATAGCCCTTGATTTAGTTAATAATTCTATATTTTGCCTCGTTAAGACGATAGGGCCTTCATTTTTCATCCGATCTTTACCAAACATTACCAGATTGTTCATATTAATGAAAGCTTGGACAAGTTCGAAAACCAGCCAGATCGGACCCGCAACAGTGGAGTTATGGCCCTTGATTTAGTTGAAAAAAAGTATATTACGAAATGGTCTTGATTTTTTGTCCGATCTTTACCAAACTTTACCAGATTGTTAATATAAATGAAAGCTCTGACAAGTTTGAAAACCAACCAGATCGGACGAGAAACAGCAGAGTTATGGCCCTTGATTTAGTTAAATATGCTATATTTTGCCTCGTTAATACTATGATAGGGCCTTCATTTTTCATCCGAACTTTACCAGATTGTTACTATCAATGAAAGCTCCAACAAGTTTCAAAACAGCCAGATTTGACCATTTACACCGGAGTTATGGCCCTTGATTTTCTGAAATATGCTATATTTTGGCATGATTAAGAAGAAAGGGCCTTCATTTGGCCAGATTTCAGTGACACTTTTCAAGGATGATCAGTACCAAGCCTAGTTGTACATATCGTCACTGTGTTCCAGTTGAATGATTTTGGTGGAGTCCCTTTAAAGGTTTTAATACACAAACTTTGTCTGGACTAGTTCTCCTGAACCCCTGGCTGGATTTGAACGAAACTTGATAAGGATGATCAGTATCAGGTCTAGTTGTGCAAATCATTGCCGTGTTTCGGTTGAATGATTTTTGGCAGAGTTAAGGCCCTTTAAAGGTTTTAATACACAAACTTTGTCTGGACTAGTTCTCCTGAACGCCTCCCCACATTTTAACAAAACTTTACAGGGATGATCAGCAGCAAGCATAGTTGTGCATATCATCGTGGCATTCTGGTTAACAGATTTTTGGTGGAGTTATGGCCCTTTAAAGTTTTTTGATACACAAACATTTTCCGGGCTAGTTCTCCTGAACCCCTGACTGTATTTTAACGAAACTTGACAAGGATGATCAGTATCAAGCCTAGTTGTGCATATCGTCGCCATATTCGTGTTGAATTATTTTTGGCAGAGTTATGGCCCTTTAAAGGTTTTAATAGCCAAACGTTGTCCAGATTAGTCTCTTCTGAATTCCTTGCTGGATTTCAATGAATCTTGATGGGGATGATCAGTACCAAGCCTAGTTGTACCTGTCATTGCCGTGTTGTGGTTGAATGAATTTTGGCAGAGTTATGACCCCTTAAAGGTTTTAATACACAAACTTTGTACAGACTAGTTCTCCTGAACCTCTGGCTGGATTTCAACGAAACTTGTCAGGGACAATCAGTACCAAGCCTAATTGCGTATATCATCACCATGTTCTGGTTGAACGATATTTGAAAGAGTTATGGCCCCTTATACATAAACTTTATCTAGAGCCAGTAGAGCGTCCACAGGCCCTCTTGGGCCTCTTGTTAAACTTGTCCAAGCTTTCATTGATATTAACAATCTGGTAACATTTGATAACGATCGGATGAAAAATGAGGGGTCTATCGCCTTAACGAGGCAACATATAGCATTTTTAACTAAGTCAAGGGCCATAACTCCGCTGTTACTTGTTCGATCTGGCTGGTTTTCGAACTTGTCCGAGCTATCATTGATATTAACAATCTGGTGAAGTTTGGTAAAGATCGGATGAAAAATGAAGGCCCTATTGTCTTAACGAGGCAACATATAGCATTTTTAACTAAGTCAAGGGCCATAACTCCGCTGTTACTGGTTCGATCTGGCTGGTTTTCGAACTTGTCCGAGCTTTCATTGATATTAACAACCTGTTAAAGTTTGTTAAAGATCGGATGAAAAATGAAGGCCCTATCGTCTTAACGAGACAAAAGTTAACGACGGACGACGGACGACGGAAGACGGACGACGGACGGACGGACGGAAGACGGACAACTCGCCATCCCATAAGCTCTGCTGGCCGTTGGCCAGTAGAGCTAAAAACTAAAAAAATTAAAATTAACAAATTAAAACAATAAATAAATAAAAATTAAAAAAGGAAATTTAAAAAAAAAAATTCAATTAAAAAATTTAAAAAAAGAAATTAATAATTTTAAAAAAAAAAGTTAAAAAAAAAGTTTGGTAAAGATCGGATGAAAAATGAAGGCCCTCTCGTCTTAACGAGGCAAAATATAGCGTTATGAACTAAATCAAGGGCCATAACTAAGCTGTTACTGGTCCGATATGTTTGGTTTTCGAACTTGTCTGAGCTTTCATTGATATTAACAATCCGATAAAGTTTGATAAAGATCAGATGAACAATGAATCCCCTATCGTCTTAACGAGGCAAAATATAGCATTTTTAACTAAATCAAGGCCCATAACTCCGTTGTTTCTTGTTTAAAATGGCTGGTTTTCAAACTTGTTCGAGCTTTCAATGACATAAACAAGCTGATAAAGTTTGGTAAAGATCGGATGAACAATAAAGCCCCTATCATCTTAACAAGGCAAAATATAGCATTTTTAACTAAGTCGAGGGCCACAACTCCGCTGTTACTGGTCCGATATGGCTGGTTTTCGAATTCGTTCGAGCTTTCAACGACATTAACAATCTGATAAAGTTTGGTAAAGATCGGATAAACAATGAAGCCCCTTTCGCGTTAACGAGGCAAAATATAGCGTTTTTAACTAAATCAAGGGCCATAACTCCACTGTTACTATTCCGATATGGCTGGTTTTCGAACTTGTCCGAGCTTTCATTGATATTAACAATCTGATAAAGTTTGGTAAAGATCAAATGAACAATGAAGCCCCTAGCGTCTTAACGAGGCAAAATGTAGCATTTTTAACCAAATCAAGGCCATAACTCCGTTGTTTCTTGTTTGAAATGGCTGGTTTTCAAACTTGTTCGAGCTTTCAATAACATAAACAAGCTGATAAAGTTTGGTAAAGATCGGATGAACAATGAAGCCCCTATCATCAAGCCCCTATCATTTAACAAGGCAAAATATAGCATTTTTAACTAAATCAAGGGCCACAACTCCGATGTTACTGGTCCGATATGGCTGGTTTTCGAATTTGTTCGAGCTTTTAACGACATTAACAATCTGATAAAGTTTGGTAAAGATCGGATGAACAATGAAGCCCCTATCACGTTAACGAGGCAAAATATAGCATTTTTAACTAAATCAAGGGCCATAACTCCACTGTTACTATTCCGATATGGCTGGTTTTCGAACTTGTCCGAGCTTTCATTGATATTAACAATCTGATAAAGTTTGGTAAAGATCGAATAAACAATGAAGCCCCTAGCGTATTAACGAGGCAAAATGTAGCATTTTTAACTAAATCAAGGGCCATAACTCCGCTGTTACTAGTCCGATATGGCTGGTTTTCGAACTTGTCCGAGCTTTCATTGATATTAACAATGTGGTAAAGTTTGGTAAAGATAGAATGAAAAACGAAGGCGCTATCATCTTAACGAGGCAAAATATAGCAATATAGCATTTTTAACTAAATCAAGGACCATAACTCGTGTTACTGGTCGGATCTGGCTGGTTTTGGAACTTGTCCGAGCTTTCATTGATATTAACAATGTGGTAAAGTTTGGTAAAGATAGGTTGAAAAATGAAGGCCCTATCGTCTTAACGAGGCAAAATATAGCAATATAGCATTTTTAACTAAATCAAGGGCCATAACTCTGCTAATACTTGGCCAATCTGGCTGGTTTTCGAACTCATCCGAGCTTTCATTGATATTAACAACCTCTTAAAGTTTGGTAAAGATCGGATTAAAAATGAAGGCCCTATCGTCTTAACGAGACAAAAGTTAACAACGGACGACGGACAACTCGGCATCATCCCATAAGTTGAGCTAAAAAGTAACTTTTAGCTTGGAAACTTCCTGTTTGGAATGGCCCTGTAAACTTTATTCATATAGGCCAACATAGTAAAAATGCACTGTGTAGTGAGACCTAAAAGAAAAATTGTTCATGAACTGTCCATCAAATAAAATGTAAAGAAATATAAAAAGATCGGACAGGGAAAGTAGCATTCAAGGAGGACAGTCAGTTCATGATAAGTACATGAATACCAATAATGCAAATAAGTTCATACAGTGCTCATGAACTGTTCATCAAATAAAAAAGTTCATAAATATCTGTTCAAGTCTGTAACAATTGTAAATAATTTCATGAAGTGTTCATTACAAATTCTGACAAGAACATCCCATAATCTTTGGCCAACTTTTTAATAAAGAAGAGGAGCCATCCTGGCTAAGAGGGTAAAGCGATGGATTTGTAACCGGAGGCTCTGAGTTCAGATCTAAATGCCCCAGGTTGAAGTACTTTTGACCCTGGTTAATTTTCAAACCATAGTTTTTCGGCATGGTCAAGTTGATAACCATGGTCAACCATGGTCAACCATGTTCTCGGACCTTGGTCAATATTGATGACTATGGTAAAGATTCTGACCAAGGTTCAAAACCATGGTTATATTTTAAAATCATGTTTTTCTTCAGGACTACCATGGTTATGACCATAATCCTAATGGCCATGGTTGAGCTGATGGTCATAGTTTTAAAGAATGTTAAACACTATAGTCAAGACTACATGTTCATCGGCATGATTAAAGCATATGACTTATATTATGCTTGTACCCATCATATTGAACATGATTGTTACACTAATTAATAAAAAGCAGCACTATATTAACATTATTTGAATTTTGGTCAGGAATTAAAAACAACAACACTATTTCCACATAATAATGTTCATGAATAATGTTCATGAACTTATTCAACAGTTCATGAAATCCTCAGCAGAGTATAAAACACTTGGGAATCATTTTCACAAGTAACATGCATTATATATACTATTGCATTTAGCAAAGATCCACTTCAACATGTGCCTGAGCCTTAAGAGATAAATAAACTTACCGGACCCATCAGTGTGATTGCTGTATTAATTGATTTGGCTCAAACACAACTTTTCTGATTTAAGACGATTCAAATAACATATGCACACATGCACACCACCAATTTGGCAAGGTACATTTTCATTAGAGATATATTAGTGCAAATTTACCACACATGGATTCTGTCTGTTGTTGCTTTATTTTATATAGACTGATCTGATGTAAGACTGACTTGTGGAATTTAAGATTATTAAGCAGCCTATATTATTTCAAATGCTAGAGAAAATTAAAACCGTTTCTACCATACAATCTCTAATAAACCACCCCGTTTTTGAGGGAAAGGGGTGCGTTTATTCGAGACCAAAAAAAAAAGAAAAAAGTCTGCATGTCAATCAGTCAATTAATGCATCTGATTTAAAGTATTCAAGTGATTTTGTGTGTTCCATTGTAAATGAAACAGATTAACTTGCATCTTTCGTTAAGTTTAAAAAAAAAAATCTGAAAAAAAAATGGTGGGGTGGTGTGGGGGAGGCATTTATTAGGAGAGGGACGTTTATTAGGGATTATACGATAGTCTATTCATTTCTGGCGAGAGAACAAGCAATCATTCATTTTCATTATCACAAAGCCAATATTGATTACATGCTTTTCACTTTTGCTGTACGACTGACAGTTATTGTAAATTCAGCACATCCCATTTCTGTTTGAATACATATCAACAAACTCAGTGGAGTAATAAAGCAAAATAAAGCATTTTGCAGCCATAGTTGTAAATCTGTTTATTAAATTTCTGAAATCATAAGGTCTGAGAATTTTACATTACTGTTGGTTGACATGCAATCTGAACAATACATCTGGCAGAGACAGAAATGTTTTATTGACACCAGCAAATGCCCAATATGTGCTGAATATAAATTGGGTTTTGTAAAAAAAAAAGGAAGTTAAACCTAGTCTAAGGATTCAAATAAATAAAATAAATAAAATGGCTTAAATGTATTTGAACTAAAAAAAACTCTTGCATATATACCTTTTTGATATATAATTATGCCCTTATGAATGAATAATTACTGTATTTCCCCCGAATGTTATAAAATGGAAAAAAACATTTTTATTGTTACTGACCGGTACAAAAGCTCAAACTATATTGAATTTTGAAGATTAAAAAAAAAAGTTTGAAAAGGTAAAGGTGGGGCTACTATTAAGGGAGCCCTCTTATTAGGTGAAATATGGCATCAGGCTTTTTTTCTGTAACTTGTTATATAGGCTCTCATGCAGTAACCTCACAGAAGCAGCGAGTGTTATGAATACTGAATTCACTTTTTGAAAAACTACAAAAAAGTATTTCCACAAAAAAAACAGCTCATTGAAATGTTGGGCTAGAAATAGAAAGAACAGAAGAAAACGCATCTGTATATGCAGATATTTTGCTTTGTTTTCATGCTTGGAAATGTATAAACCAGTCCTAAAGATTGACGGGTGTCTCTGACATCAACTTCACTGGAATTTCATAATCCAGTGGCTTGTACAATGTAATCAGCCTAATAGGTTCTGTCACAACTACTGATGACAGACCACTAATGAGAAGCTATGCTTTAACAGAAATAAATCAATAGGTTCAGACTCGTTTGAAGATTATAACCCTCCATAAATTTCTATCTAATCACTTCATTTGTGAGGTCTGTAATCACCAGGATGATGCTTCAGAGATCTAATCAACAGAGTGTAAAACTATACAATTTGTGTACACACCTAACTTTTATTTAAGCTGAACGGTGAATTATTTTTATGAAAAAGGATGTATTTCCTTTTATCGTGCAAAGACTTCCCCCAGTGAAAAAAGGCAGTGAAATTTCAGTGAAATATCAAAATATTGACAAATCTCATTAAAAACACCAAATGTCAGTGAAATTTCAGTGAAAAGTCAGGATATTTTACAATGAAATTTCAGTGAAATTTTACAATGAAATTTCAGTGAAATTTTACAGTGAAATTCACTACTGAAATCAATTGATTGAAATTTCAATGACATATCCTTCTCTCCCTCTCTTTCTCTACACATTTATTCATTTAGACACTGGCAGACAGACAGCTAGATAGATGCTCACATAGTACATCATATAACTCACCCTACTGAAAATGCAGCTGGGATCCCGAGGGAAATGATAGATAAAAAAAACTTAGTTTTAAAGATTTTTCGAATGTAATTGGCAAATTGTGTTGTTTTATATCTAAAGACACCACAGGACCGCTACCTTGATATGTGTAGCATGTTTTATATGAAGATAAATTGATTGGTTTAGGAGCTTGAAATGAAAAAAGGATTATTTTACTGGGACACCTGAGTGTGATTCTGACAAAAGTGCAAATAAAATACAAACACTCTTTTGAATTTTTGGCAGGAAAATGGCACCAACTATAGATCTTCCTGCACCATTTAATGATTAAAAGTAAGTGTTTTGTGACTATATTTACATTACTTATTGTACCAAAGTATCTTATACATGTAATAGTTGTATTTGAAAGAGGAAATTTCTAAATTTAGACAGTGGAAACAGTATTTTAAAATCAAACACCTCTTGTCATATGTTTTCACGGATTTGACCTTGTTGTTTTTTTGTTGTTGACTGCAGATATTATTTGATTTCAGTATCATATGCAACATTTCACCAAGTATAATCATGCAGGTCTTCTAAGTGATGTAAACTGAATTTTATAAATTTGTGAATTGTTCTTAAACCGTGAGTGAATGTTGTATTGTCTAATTCTTTCATTGAAATGTCACTGAAATTTTGCCCAATTCTTTCAGTGAAATTTCACTGATATTTAGTGAAATTTCACGAATTTCACCAAAATTCCAATGACATTTCACCGAGATTTCACTGTTATTTTGTCCAATTCTTTCAGTGAAATTTCAGTTATTTCACTGAACTTTCACTAATTTCAGTGTACATTTTCACTGGGGAACTGATTTGAACAATATCAAAAGTTATTGAAAATCTACCAGACATAGTTTGAGAAGTACAGTACAGCTCACGCGAAACCCACACTTTACTCTTTAACGCCGAGTGAGGAATTTACAAATCGCGTAATTATGCGGAGTTTCGATGATAAAACTACGCGGAGTTGGAAAAGCTTCTCGACATACTAACGCCACGAAAGTACACCACGATACTCCGCGTAGACAAACTCGGAGTTCGCCGAGTCGAAACTGCACAGGTAAAAGGTGCAACTTTTTCTAATTGCAGTCATTTTAATGCATAATAATTCAATAAAATCGAAGCAGAAGACTTTTGTTTTGTTTTGGAAAAGCGGATGTGGGAAAATTTGAATGCCCGGATTATGTATACTGGGTCACGACAGTTATATGGTGGTTCCTATTACCGGCTTCGCGGCAACTGAACATAACATTCAATTAGTAATTATTATACTGGAAATTATAATTATGTTTTTAATAAGTCTTTCTTTGTAACAAATTTTACTATTTTGCTTTTATTATTACATCGATGGGTTCTTTAGTCAGAAATTATCAGAAAAAATGGTAAAGAATTCCGGGTCATGGAGCAATTTTAAATTATAAATATAAATACAGTCGAACCTCGATAATTTGAACACCAGTAATTCGAATACTATCGGTAATTCGAACACATTTTCCGGTCCCGACACAACTCCTATATAATTCAATGTAATTTAACCTCGATTATTCGAATATTATTTCTCGAATATTATTTCTCGAATACCCCGGCTCATTCGAATACTTTTTACGGTCCGAAGATCCATTTTTGTGTGAATTTAAACCTTGCTAAATCGAAGGTGATGATCCGTGGCCATGCGACGTCGGCCATATTAATTGTAATCGACGCGTTTGCATTTGTTTGTAGCAAGTTCGATCATAGTGCGAAAACAGATAAAGTTGGTTGTTAAAGGTGCGAACATTTATGATTGAAAAGCAATAATAGACAGATACAAATTTATATTTAGTGAACTTCGTTTACTGTTAAAACACGGTTGATTTTCTAATTAAATAATGTATGTTGATTGGTTTTAATTAAAATAAAGTGTGTTCACTTTTTAATTAGATAAGAGCAATTCCCGAGTATGTTTATTGAACTTCGTTTACTGTTAATTACGATAAACACTTTTGATTTTCTAATTAAATTACGTTTGTTGATTGGTTTAATAAAATAATAATTAAGATAAAGTGTGTTCACGTTTTAATTAGAGAAGAGCATTTCGCGAGTGATTACTGATTAGAAATTTAACGGCTACAGATCGGTAACTGGAGGGAAAGGCGTAAAAAGAAAAGTGGAAATGAAAAGCATTGAGATGAAATACGAGGCTATATTAGAAGTTGAAAAAGGAGACAAAACAAAGGCAGCTATCTCCAAGCAGTACGGGATACCAGCTAGTACGCTTTCAACATGGCTGAAAAACAAAGACAACATTAAAGAAGGGTATTTAAAATTTGGGCCAAAGAGAAAAACCATGAAATCGGGATCTTTTGAAGATGTTGAGAATGCCACTCGTAAATGGTTTGCGAACGCCCGCGACCAAAACATCCCAATCTCAGGCCCGATGGACTATATCGCATACACGACAAAGTTGTGAAAGATGAATTGATGAAGTCGTGTGCAAAGCAATCACTCATTACAAACTTTTTTCAAATAAAAGAACTACATGTATATAAACAAAAACGTATGTTTAGTAAGATATTTCAACAGTGAATTATGTGCTACGCTATTGTCTATTCTATTCAATTGTATGTACCGAAACCAGTCTTACCTTGTTCTCATTATTCGGACTTCCGGAATGTATGTTAAAATCTATCATTGTGATATTTCTTTAAATAAATGATAAAACAAACACATTATTGCAGTTTTTCTTGTATTTTCAGTGTAACAATTACATGTTATATATCCGTTATGAGGTTTAAACAAACATGCATGAACATAAAAAACATACCGAGAACTATACATCACTTACACAAGTAACACTATTTCGGGTGGTACACAAATTCGGGTAGATATTTTGGTTTTTATCGTAACCTCGATGCCTCGAAGCCACCGATAGTTCGAACATATCCCTATGGTCCCGCTGACTTCGAATTATCGAGGTTCGACTGTAGATACATCCTTGAGGCCCTCAAAATCAGAGTTTAGAATTATGTTTTTTGGCTGTAATTTCTACCTTCGTGTAGAAAAAAAATAAAAAAGTATATATATATTGATCTACCTACCCTATTTTTTTTGGAGCAGGAAACCTGAAACCTGACTGTCTTTTTTCTTGGCCTAAGGATTCTGTGATGGAGAACACGACAACAATATGCGCAACTAGGCTTGGTAATGATCATTCCTGTCAAGTTTCGCTGAATCCGAAAAACTAGTCCGGATAAAGTTTGTGTATAAGGGACCATTACACCTTTGGGGCCAAAAATCATTCAGCCGGAACACAAGGATGATATGCGTAACTAGGCTTCGTACTGATCGTCCCTGTCAAGTTTCATTGAAATCCGGCCAGGGGTTCAGGTGAACTAGTCCGGACAAACTAAAAATTGTGTATTAAAACCTTTAAAGGGCCATAACTGCACCAAAATTCTTTCAACCGAAATACGGCGAAAACATGCATAACTAGTCTTGGTACTGATCATCCCTGCAAAGTTTCGTTGAAATCTGGCCAGGGGTTCAGGAGAACTAGTCCAGACAATGTGTGTATATTAAAACCTTTAAAGGGCCATAACTCTGCCAAATATCATTCATAAACATATGGCAATGTAAATTCCGGGTCATAAACCCGTTATTAGTGCCGCCTTGTTAAAAGATACATACATGGCCAAGGATTATTGGTATTTATGTCGGTAGGAAAACTGTGACTTTTGGACAACAAAAACGAACAAAACTTGTGATTAAATGCATTAAAAGTTTGAAATACGTATTTGTTTCGAAATTTATTCATTGTATTTATCAGTCGTGTCAACTTTGCACATAAAAGATGCACTCGGCGTCTCATTGTTTGTACTTTTTCTGGCGATTGATTGCTTTTTCAAGTGCGATATCGGACAAGTTGAAAAGTTGTCGGAAAATTCAGATTTTTCCCCAATAATAAATCACCACAGGTGTGCACTCATGGTTAATTGGATTTTACGCGGAGTAACTCGGAGTGTGAGTGACTCGACAATGGCGTACTTTCGCTGCGTGAAATCGCTGAGTACAAACACCGACTCCGCCTAGATATGCGCGAAACTCGATACGACCAAACTCTGCGAATCGAATAAAGTGGAAAGTGTTAGCGTTTAGCTTTGTTTGCTTGTTTGGGTGTTTTGTTATTATTATTTTTCAAATAATTAATATCCTTTTCTTTTTTTCTTTTTTTGTTTGCCTATGTTTTCAGGTATCTACATATATATGTTATGTCATCAATATTTTGTGTGCATGTTTTATGTTTCTTAATTATTATTATTATTATTTGTGAGTTTGAGTATTTTGAAATCTAATGTATGAGCAGGCCTGTGGACAGAAGATGAATGGGAGGTCACGGGCTGCATATACAAGGGTGTGTGAGGCTGGCTGTAATGGGTAACCAATTAGCGGCTCCCTTGTCGGCCGTGGTCCCGGGAAGGGAATTTGGGGAAGTTTTTTCCACTCGTGGATTAGAGCAAGTTGAGTAATTGCATTTGTAATGTTGTCGTAAGATATCAATATACCAATACAGATATCTCAGAAGTAGAGATTGAGCACTTATTCATATCTCATATAATCTTTTATGACAATAACAAATGTTTATTCAGTACTAGAGGCCTCCAGCTCATAATACAATTTTGATTTAATTCTTTATAACCTCCCATATGGACAGCATATGAACATGAGCACACAATATATAAAAGAAATAACAAACAACACATGATTATGATTAGAGACATAAATACATGTACAGTTGTTCCTGACTAAGCATGGAATTACATCGATTGCGTCAATGGATGTTTGACGCGTCAGACATATAAACAACCGATGACGCCGTCCAATAAAATGGAAGTACTCTGCGAATTGAAACTAGTTGACACCTCCCACTCGCCTACAAGTCTCACGTGACAAAAATCGATATCATAAGATAATACTTGAGTACAATTCACCTTTTCGCTATTATATAGATGCTGTGGATTGTGAAAATAACTACGGGTTTCCCCAGCAGTGATCAGGGGCGTAGCCAGGCATACTCCTGTACGCCCGGGCGTACTCTAGAAAATAGAATGTGAAAAAATAAAAGTGCTTATTTTTTAAAATCAGCAATAAAAATTGAAGTGGGGTAGGGGGTGAGGCACTATTTTTAAAAACACACTTAATGAATGGAGGCGAAAGCCTCCAAAATCACGCTCAAATGAAGCCACAAACCTCTGAAATTGCACTCAAATTTCTAAATTTTCCAAGGGGGATGCCCCCAGGACCCCCACCAGCAGGCCCCTGGTGATGGAACTTACTACTTTCAAAATAGCATATTCAAGGTTTACTGCATAAGGTTTATTGTATAAGGTTTAAGCTCCTTTTACTTTCAATGTAACAGGAAACGTCAATATGAGCGAATATTGACGTGTAGTAAAGTCATATTGGGTGTGTAATGTATACTGGTTCGTGGTTGGTGCAATTTTCTGTTCATGTCAAAGAAAGTATGTCACTTGATGTAAACAATGTTGATTTCATTGCGAAAATTCCCACGATGTAACGACAATATGTTTGTTTCAAATACATGATTTGGATGAAAATTAAATGTTACAACCTATTTTTTTTATTGTTCTAATTTAAATATGCGTATGGCTGAATGTATAAACACGAGTGTGAAAATTAATCTCGATTTGAATCCGGCAGAGATGTGCTTTAGGCATATAAACCAGCCAGCATTATACAGTAGAATTGCTCGAGAGATATGTATAGGTTATTAAATTTATATTGGGATATATGCACTCGTTCTTTTGCGCATAAATACTGCGCTCCTAAAGTCGCGCAATATTATACGCAAAAGAACTCGTGCGTATATCCCAATACAAATCTGTACATATCTCTCGAGCAATTCTACTGTAATGCTGGCTGGTTTATATGCCTAAAGCACATCTCTGCCGGATTCAAATCGAGATTAATTTTCACACTCGTGTTTACATTCAGCCAGCGAGGACGGGGGCGGAGTTGAGCATGCGATGACATTGCGTCAGTATGAACGTAATTCCATGCTCAATCGTGAATGCCTGTATGATACAAGAACGTTCTTATTTATGGGGTGAGTAATTATAAGGTAATAGTAATGATTAGGTACTTAATGTTCGAAAATACGCCAAACTGTAAATGAGCTTTTAATTATTTTCTTTATTTGCTATTTTAAAGAGATTAATTAAATAATACACGTGCAAGAGTGCATTGGAACATGGAACATGGAAGATGCATTAATAAGAAAGCATTTATCTTTCTGGTATTTTATGTAAAACTATATAACTCGCATTCGTCTATATCAACAAAGATCACAAAAACGAGATTGAGCGACCGGGACTGACCCTACCTACAAGATCCCGCCTGCATGACCCTAGTCCGATACATTACAAGATGAGAAACCACCATCATATTTTACTTGCAGAAGTTATATGATTTTATTATTATTTCTTTTTAATACAATTATATATGTAGAGATACTTTTTGTTTAGGAAAAAAAAATAATAAAAAAATATAAAAAACACAAACTAAAACTGTCAAATCTGGTTTTTCATTTCTTTTCTTATATTTAAGGATGTTGGCTGGGCAAGTTTTGACATCTTCAAGTCTAAACATTTTATTTTTTAAATCATAGTTTTATTTGACAACAGAATTGTTTCATTTTTTCCATTCTAGTAGATATGGATATAATGTAGGATTTAAGACGGTAACATAACAAATTTTAAGCAAAATTTCTTTTCCATATTTTTTCCGTCATTTGTGATCATTTTTTGTTGTCGACAAAATGGGTATGGGTAGCTCTGAGTAGAATTTATCCTTTTGCTATAGAATAAATCAGATTTTTGTTTTTCAGTAGTGGAATACATATATAAAAGTAGATACTGAGCTTTTATTTTCGATCTCCATGTCAGTATTGTGTGGACAGTATTTTATATTGAAAATGTCAAAATAACTCCAAAATGGGTGTAATTTAAAGAATTTTTAATAAACAAGAGGTCAATGACCTTGAAGCTCTACTGATTGATTTTGATTTCAGGAAGTAGTCGCTACAAACAGAAAACTGTTGTTGTTTTTTTATTTAGTTTAGCCATGGCGGCCATCTTGAATTTCCGGCAGACCTGAAATTTTGCTAGGATCAATTAGACATCAAGAGCAACATTCCTGTGAAGTTTCATGAAAATCCATCAAGTAGTTTCAGAGGAGTAGTCACTACAAGTTTTCATTATATATAACTCTATGTAAACAAAGATGGCCACTGGCAGCCATGTTTAACATTGAACCAAAAGATTTTTGACAAGGACCAACATCATGTCATGCTGATCATTTTAGAAAAAGTCCCATATCAATATCACTTATTTTTTTCAAGAAGTAGTCGCTACAAACTTGTATTTTGAAAATCTATTTTTAGCCATGGTGGCCATCTTGAATTTCCGGCCGACCTGAAATTTTGCTAGGATCAATAAGACATCAAGAGCAACATTCGCGTGAAGTTTCATGAAAATCTGTCAAGTAGTTTCAGAGCAGTAATCGCTACAAGTTTTCATTATATAACTCTATGTAAACAAAGATGGCCACTGGCAGCCATGTTTAACGTCGAATCAAAATAATGTTTCACTCGGATAACCACCATGTCATGCTGATTATTTTAGAAAAAGTCCCATATCAATATCACTTATAGTTTTCAAGAAGTAGTCGCTACAAACTTATTTTTTTTAAATCTATTTTTAGCTGTGGTGGCCATCTTGAATTTCTGGCCGATCTGAATTTTTGCTAGGATCAATTAGACATTAAGAGCAACATTCCTGTAAAGTTTCATGAAAATCCGTCAAGTAGTTTCAGAGGAGAAGTCGCTACAAGTTTTTACTATATAACTCTATGTAAACAAAGATGGCCACTGGCAGCCATGTTTAACGTAGAATCAAAACGATTTTCGACAAGGATCAACATCATGTCATGCTGATCATTTTAGAAAAAGTCCCACATCAATATCACTTATAGTTTTCAAGAAGTAGTCGCTACAAACTTGTATTTTGAAAATCTATTTTTAGCCGTGGTGGCCATCTTGAATTTCCGACCGACCTGAAATTTTGCTAGGAACAATTAGACATCAAGAGCAACATTCCTGTAAAGTTTCATGAAAATCCGTCAAGTAGTTTCAGAGGAGTAGTCGCTACAAGTTTTCATTATATAACTCTATGTAAACAAAGATGGCCACTGGCAGCCATGTTTAACATCGAATCAAAATGATTTTCGACAAGGACCAACATCATGTCATGCTGATCATTTTAGAAAAAGTCACATATCAATATCACTTATAGTTTTCAAGAAGTAGTCGCTACAAACTTGTTTTTTAAAAAATTATTTTTAGATTTGGCGGCCATCTTGGATTTCACATCAACATGAATTTTTGCTAGGATCAACTAGACTTCATGGGCAACATTTCTGTAAAGTTTCATGAAAATCCATTCAGTAGTTTCAGAGGAGTTGTCGCTACAAAAAAAAGTTTACGGACAGACAGACGGACAGACGGATGACGGACGCCGCACCACGGCATAAGCTTTGCTGATCTCTGATCAGTAGAGCTAAAAATCATTAGGAGCCTGGTGACCTATATATTTTTTTACTTGTTTTGAAAGAAATGTCATAGGACCTTAACATATACAAGTTTTAAAAAAAGTTGATCATTAGAACATAATTTTTTATCTTGAATTAATTTTTCGGTAAAAACAAAAGTGGGTGGGGTACGGTCCATATATGTTTGCTTTTTAAAGCAAAAAGATGAATGAGGATTACAATTGTTTTTGTATGATTTGAAAGATATGTATATATGTAATCGAAAATTAATTGTTGTATTTCAATAAACTTAATGTTATGACAACAATTGTGAAAATGTTCAATGACTATATTTTTCCTCTTTTTAGTGAAATTTTGAAGTTAGAAATATGTGCCTTCTTCAATGACGTCTAGTGGGGAAAAAAGTGTGGTGACCTAGCCTTTTTTTGATAGTTTTGAATCTAAATTATACCAAAGAAGCTTTAAATATGAATTTAAAAACAATCTCATCACTACATACTTTCCCAG